>JABUQX010034119.1:0-14477 GCA_015478945.1 Trachelipus rathkii
GTCCATCATGTGATTATTATTTTAAAATGGAAATAGCTTTTCCACACTCGTTAAAGTTTGAGGGCAAGTATTTAAGAGAGATAGTTGAAAGTAAACTTGTATGGGAGTCGGGAAAAAAAAGTTACTCTCTACAGCATATCAAGGTAACGTCCCGTCGGACAAAATTTCTCTCTTCCTCTTTTTTATGAAATAATGCCGGGCCTTTTGAGGGTGAGAAATTATGTTTATTCATATTATCCTCAAATCATCTCACATACTAGATAGTTAGGGTCACCCCTCCTCTCACCTCCGTTCTCCATCATTCCTACACCATTTCCTGCCAACCTCCCCATCTTAATTCTTTCATAACCCATTTAATAACAAATTATGTATTATTACTTATTATTATTGATTCATTATTATTATTATAATTATTATTATTATTGTAATGTATTATTAATATTATCATTTTCAAAATTATTATTATTAATATTATTATTCTTTTTCTTTCAGTCGCCAATGTGAATCAACAACAAACCAGTTACGAAAGACGCTGATTTCAGATGTAGAAAGCTGCAATGGTATCCAATATTTCGTTTTTCTTATTACGGTAGTTTATTGAAAAATATTATAAATGAAAACTGTCAGTAAAATTAATTATTTTTATCTTTATAAAGTCTTGTAATAAGCCATTATAATTTAATTTTTCAGTAAAATATAAAACTGGAAGGTAATTATGCGTAAAATTACATCTATTTTTAATTTTCATTAAATTATTTAGTCTTATTAAAAATTTGTACATGTCTATTTTTGCTTTGACAGTTTATTGGTAACAAGTATTATATATATATATATATTATATATGAGTATATATATATAATATTATTATATATATATATATATATAATATATATATATCTTATATATAGTACGTTTTGATTTCATATGAAATATCTGTATATGCATTAACATTATATCATACTATATATTTTATATATATATATATATATATATATATTATATATTATATATATATATAATATATATTATATATATATATATATAATATATATATATTAGATATATTATATATGTTTATTTATTTTTAGAAATGTATAAGATTTAACGTAATTTGATTTTATCTTTTTCTCCCTCTATTTAAATAAACAATTTTTAAGTTCTGTAAATCATTTCTCTAATTGTTATTCTGCAAACACTTGGTGGTGATGGCTTGGGATAGCTAGAAGCAAAGAGGGAGCAGATTTAAAGTGAGTAGAAGAATGGAGGGTTGAGTGAACAGAGTTGGAAGTACAGCTGAGGGGATTGTTGATGAAAAGTAGGAAAAAGTTGGAGATAGAACAGACCTTGCCAGAACCACCACAGTTAACCAGGAAAGGAGGAGAGGCCGCTGCATCAACAGTGCTTGATATAGAGGCGATCAGAGAGAAAACTAGGCAAGATTAGCAACAGAAGAGGAGGAAACAAAGGAAGGAGCTGTAGGCAGTGATCGCGTGCAAACCCCGGACTCAAAAAGCTTTTGGATATATCAACGCGCCACCCACGCAAGACTCCCATGTCCACTAAGGCAGAGACTATAAATTCAGTTAGATAGGAAAGTATGTCACCAGTTGACCTCGAGCGACGAAAGCCATACTGATAATCTGAAAGAAGGGAATGAGACTCCAGAGATCCAGGAAATGAGAGTTAAGAATAGTTTCAAAGATTTTTAGATAGAATACAAGTGAAGCTGTAGGGCGATAGTTGAAGGATCAGAGTGCTACCTTTTTCGGGATCGTTGGACATATGCGCGCTTTCAACACTGAGGAAAAGTATTAGTATTAAGACAAGAGAGTAGAGTTGAACGAGCGACACCCAGCTCAGAACACACACCCTCAAAACAGGGGGAGAAATGCCATCCGGCCCACTAGCCTCCTGGCGTTCATAGATCTCAGAATCCCATGCACACGATCATGTCTAATCACAGGTAAAAACATGGGAAACTTGGAGAGGAGAAAGGAGTAGGAGGAGTATCATGCAGAAATTGTTCCCCAAGAAGGTAGAATTAGATAAAAAACAAGAAGGCCGAAGAGATTGGCCTTTTTCAGAAGGAGAGTTAGCAAACAGCCGTCAGAGCGAATAAGCGGAGGAAGGCAGACTTACAAAAGTTGTTAGAGATTTTGTTTGGCAAGCGGAAATTTTTAACAGTAGGAGAACCAAGCAATTTGTCGCACTTCCCTTTAGTGAAAGTGCGCTTTAGCCTGTTGAGTAGTATCCCTGCAACGACTTCCGCAGCAGAAGTTGCAAAATTTAGTTAAGCCAAGTAATAGAAATGAGTAGTTTTTCCATGCTGATACGCAGTGTCTCTCTCTCTGAAGGGCGCAGAACAAGTGTCATAGAATCATGGATTTTGGGGAGAAAGAAAGATTTAGTTGAAGATGGATGACCCTGCCTTCAATTCCATCGTGATTTACGGCCCCTTTTTCAGCGAGTGACGCCGAGGCATCCCCGAAAGTCAAAGCAGATTCATTCCAAGCAGTAGTTAGCCAAAAAACACGCAATTTCCCCCAATTAGCCCGATTAAAGTGCCAGAAGTTACGTTCAGGGCATGGTGGAGCTGCTGGAGAAAAGTTCACAAGCTTTCGGAGCCAGAAAGAAAAAAAATAACGTAGGTTAGGAGGAAGAAATGGTGTATTTATAACCAGAGAGAAGGAGTAGTGTGAAACATAAGTCTAGCGTATTCAGAAATTGGTTTGGACAATCTGGAAATATGTGTATGTTCCTTAATTAACCTGTGCCAGATCGTTGAGAATACTGAATGGTTTTTCGTCCTCCTCCCCGCCTGCATCAGTGTGAGCAGGCCCCACTGACTCAGTGTGGTGTAAAACGTTGCAAATCCTAAATTATGATGATTCCAGCATTGATGGGAAGAAGTAAGCCAGTCTCATGAAGAAGTAAGTTAAGAAATAGTGAAAAAAAAACCCTGAAAGAAATCTTGTTCCATTAGCGGAGTCAGTAAGCAGAAACAACATAGATAAAGATCGTATAGAAGAGAAAGATTTTTGTCACATAACATAAAAATAGGAAGATTCAAGATTCTCCGAGACGTGTTACACGGAAGTGTTTATGTTTATATAGCACATACTCCACCCTTTAGGTACCGAAATTAAAATTAGAAAAGTTACAGTTTGAAAAGAAATTAAGTTGTTTGAAAAAGTAATCCCTGGCCATCTGGGTGTCTCAAACAATAATAAAAATGTTAGGTTGAGAGTTTAGAGAGGTGATGATTCCACAGATTCGTGATTAGAACGCAGGCCACGAACGTTAGCAAAGTCAATGGAAAATCCCTGTCTCCTCCTCCATTTCTTCTCTCCATATCTACTTCTACCAGTCATTCGATCAGCCAATCTCAATACAATGCTTGGAGCCATAACGTCTAAAGTTTAAAATTTTTCTACATTAGACGTGTCTATCGCTACTTATTTTATCAATATCCACTACACAATGCGATCGTATATTCCTATACAGGATATATAATCTATGGTTATGAATTAAACCCTAAATAAAAGTATCCTATGATGTAAATTGTTATATTTTTGTTAAATATTATATGATAAAATTTTACGATAATTCCAAATGTATATTAAAATGAAACACAAGCTAAAATCTCTATTATTTTATTATATCATGAAATGTTTAAAAGAATAATAAAAAAAAATCAGATAAAACTTAAGCTCAAGATTCTGGATTGGTAAATAGTTTCATACTAATAATCCCACTACTTGCTAAAAAGTAAATGCGTTAATAAAATACTT
The DNA here is from genome assembly GCA_015478945.1 of Trachelipus rathkii. Classification (NCBI taxonomy): domain Eukaryota; kingdom Metazoa; phylum Arthropoda; class Malacostraca; order Isopoda; family Trachelipodidae; genus Trachelipus; species Trachelipus rathkii. The sequence continues at coordinate 3,792 of JABUQX010034119.1, forward strand.
GCACACAATTAAATAATTTAAAATCACCATTCTAGAAGCCGTTTCTTTTACATTAATTAAAACGTTTGAACTATTTATCTTTCTGTTAAAAACTGTAAATTAATGATATTTTAAATAAAAAAAAGTGACCAATCAAAAAAACACACACGACTTCACAGCACAAGCGCCAACTATCAACTTGGTAAAATTGTGTAAAAATCAAAAACTAACAGTAGTCCAGTAGTAGAATTTTGCAGTAGTTATTCATTATACTTAGCTGATGTAATATTCTCTTTATCTGTTCCTGATAAAAGTTCTGGAGCTCCTAGAACAGGTTGTTTATCGTTGAAATGCTTGTTGTCTATCTCTGGTAGTTGAATTCAATCTTGACTTTTCCCGTGATATTCAGTGGGGCATTTAAAATCCCAGTGGAATACTTACATAGTTTTAATTTTGAATGCGTTTAATTTAATGATCTATATGCTTATGTACTGCTTACTAAACTTTTTCGTCTAACACTCCTTTTTATGGTCTGAAGTGATGACATGTTCGCTCTGATTTAAAATATATGTTTCCTCAAGCATAGCTGCAATTATGTATGAACATGCATCTCTATCGCGCAACTTTACATTTACTAGTCTATCCGTGAATTTTCTCTCAATATTTTCTTTCCCCTTACAATTTATGTGAAGTCCTGCAGTACCTGAAATCGAGATATCACTTTATATTCTCAAAGGTAAATTCTTCGACTATCTGATGTACCTGGCTTGCTAGTGATTGACACTAGTTTCTGCTTGGAGTTTTCTATCTGGTGTAGTCTTGAGTTTCACACTATCCTCTGATTAAGGAATTAATTGGATAATGTACATTCATAGAATATATGCAATTTCAACTACGATTTCTCGATATTATGACAGACAATAGCGTTTTGAAATATAATATGTAAGAAGAAACTAGTTCGTAACAAATGCACACAAAAATTAGTTACTTTTAATAAATTGTATGTTACATAACGTCACTATCATGAAACTCTAATGGTCATAAGTTGCTTTTCTCTTCATTTAATGTTTTTGCTACTTTCATACTTACTCTACCTTCTGCGGCTGTTATCTTTTTATCTAATGCCCAATTCATGCAATCCTTTTTCTATAGCACATTTCCTTTTTGTATTGGCTTGTCATTATTTATATTATAAGGCTTACAGAATCTTTGTATTAGTTTTCATAAATATTTGTGTAGCTTCATTCAGAAATGTATGCATATTGATATTTAAAAACTATCTTCAAATTCTTTTTCTTTGCCTACATAACTCCCTTTCTTTTTTGTGCTTTTCTTGTCAGCGATGATATTCGTATAATTTTTACACTTCTTGATGCAGTCCAAATGATCTTGCGTTGGTATATCTGCCCTTTATCTTCAGATACAATAAATCATTTTCATTCAATACAAGAAAGTATTATCATGTTATATTGAATATTTACTTGTGTGCAAGTTTAAAATACGGTAGAGCGTAAAACATTTTATTTAAGAGGGGAGTTTTACCTCCTGGTTATTTTGATTTTTCATTGAAATCCTAACTGGTGAGAACTTCTTCTGGTGACTTTTATATTTAAATAGAGTAATCATTAATTAAAACACTGTAATATGTAAAAGGAAATTCAATCTAATACACTTCCTGATCACTGTGCAGTTGTGCATCCTCCTGTACATGGACATATGATGTTATTAACCAAGGTAAAAAACTCACATACATCTACCTGACCTATTCATAACAACTGGGCGCAAGTTAATACTTGTTATAAAGTCTATTTATGCCACATAAGCATTGGTCAACTTTTGATGCCCATAATGGCACGGGGTTCGCTGCTAGCAGAATTGATCTTCAAACTTTGAAAATGCATACTTAAGGTGTTATGAACAAATCTACTGCGGTTCCTTGTATACAAGTACATTATATATTTCAAAAAATTAAAGAGTTATATATTTTATATATATATATATTATATATAATATATATATTAAAAACTATATTATATATTATATTATATGTATATATATAGTATATATATCATATTATTATTATATATTAATATTATTATTATATATATATCTATATATAATATTATATATTGATATATTTTATAATATTAATTATATATATATATGTATTATATTATATATATATTAATATATATAAATATATATATATATTATATATATATAATAGTATATTTATAAGAGATATAGAGAATCAGCTAGGAGCATGGAATATGATTGTTGATGAAACTAGTTTTTAGTTTTATTTTAAAATTTTTGAGCCATAAGGAATCAATCACATATAATTACCAGTATTGTAATAAATAGAACTTATGTCTTCACTCTGGTAGGCCTTACAGCTCTGTCAGTCAGTGGCCAGGTGACCCATTTCCGCGTCAGTCCTTTTCCAGAAGTTAGATCCATCCTCCATCTAGCCTCAACACTTTTCGGCAGTCACATTAATTCTTCTCTCAGGGCTCTTCTCTCTACCATATCTTCGGCACTTTACCCGCCTCGCATGCTCTCTTCCTACCTATTTTGACTTACTCTTTCCTCTCCAGCATACTTACTTATTTGCCCCACTCATTCTCATTCTCGCCGAATTCTATCTGCTTCAAGCACTGTGCACCACACCAACTCATTCTTCTCTAATTCCCTTTATTCTCATCTCTATCTCATTCGTCTTCCCACTCAATTGTTCTTCACCACTTCTATTGTTGTGGAGCTTCGATCCTTTTTTCCTCCTGTTAGTTATGTTTTGCTTCCATCGCTTCTCATTCTCATATGCCAATGTGGGTATTCAATATATCTGTTAAAAATTATCTTAACTTTTCTATCCATTATCCAATCTTTCATAATTGGAACAATGCTTTCATTGTTCTAGCCGTGTTTTTCCACTGTGGGCATCTGGTGCTTGGAGGCTGCTAGCTCCACGAGAACTCCTTGGCAGCTCGGCGAAGAAGGCCACTTTTATTCATTGACACGCTCACCTGTCTTCAACATCTTATTTAAATTCATCTTTATTGAAGGTGGTTATTCACGACAGAAGCTAACCCCTTCAAATGGTGACCCAGAGTGACCAGTGTCACTGGACGAACACCGAGCAATGCAACACTGAACACCCATAAATGTGATTTCGAACACACCATACAAATCACTGACAACCATCAAATCAGTTTCTTTTATTGAACGCTCCGTCTGTTTGATCATCCTGTGCCGCCTGTACACGTACTTTCAAGCTTTTGCAGGTGCGCGACTCAACTGCATGTAAGAGTAAACAGAGTGGTCGAAGCCTTCTACGTGAACTTAATGTTGCACAACTCAGCTCTCACTCGACAGCTATCACCAAACGCTGTACTCGCAGTCTTTCCAGGTCGGAGTAGTCGGGGTGTACCCTTCACCACGTCTTTCCAACCTTCCCTGTATATCATCCTCCCTTACTCGTAAATACTCCATCCAAATACACAAATGCTGATTCCACATTCTCAAATCTTTCATCTCAATGATGAATCTCGCAATTCTCTCCTTCCTCTCTATATACTCTCATTATCAACTGTTTTTTCCATATTCATTCTGTAAGCCACTGAGCTCGAAGTTTCTTGCAAAACTCTCCATGAAGTCCCCTCTCAACACCCCGCCTCCCTCCTCACTCCACCACTCCAATATCTGCCTACACCATATATCCCAGCCAATATTCAGAAACTCGCTCTCTTAACTTCTTTCTGATCTACATCCAAGTAAGCTATAAAGAGTAGGGGCAATATGACATATCCCTGTCTCACTCCTGTCCTCACCTATAATCACTCCTTATTTGTACACCTTGTTCTCACTTTGCATTTACAAACACTATGCATACTTTTTGTTGCTCTCTCCAGTCTTTCTTCTACTTCGTACACCTCCCTCAACATCTTCCAAAGTCTGGCTATGGGTATAGAGTCCAATGCCTTCCTTAGGTCCAATAAGGTTATATATGCTGTTTAATTAAATTCCCAATTCTTCTCTAGCACTATTCTTAAGGCAAACAGCTGGTCCGTGATACTCCTGCGCTTCTTGTACCCATATTGTTCCTCCCCCAACTGTGTCTCTATCACTCATCTTAATCTTTTTTCTAAAATCCTTTCATACACTTTCGCTATGTGATCTAACAAAGATATCCCCCAATAGTTTCCACACTCTCCCGTATCTCCTTTTCTCTTATTAAGACAACTATTCTCCCCGATCTATCGGGAACTTCACCCCTTCTCCAACATTTATTAAAAAGCTGCACTATTTTCTTCAATTCTTCTCCTCCTTCTTTTATCAACTCTATTGCAATTCCATCTTTGCCCGGCGATCTTCCTTTTTTTTTATTTTTGACGAAGCTTCCTCATATTCTCCCATCGCAATCGGACTATCCTCCTCCGTCACACACCTTGCTCCTCTTCCCTATCTCTTCTTTCCTCTACATTTAGGAGTTCTCTAAAATATTCAGTCCATCTCATTTACCTCCTCTCCTTCCTTATTTTTAATACTATAAAGCTTCTTTGATTTTCTATATGTTTTAGCTAGCATGAAAATCTTCTTTCCTCCCTCTGCATCCTCTCCCAATTCTTCTGCTATCCTTTCCACCACCAGCTTTTTAGCCTCCCTTTTCACTATCTCTGCTCTGTTTCTTGCTCTTTCATTGTCTCAACTTTAATTACTTTCTTTTTTCTCCAACCTGCCACTTTGTTTCCTGTACTCTCACTCCAGCAAACACTATTCTATGATCGAAGTCAAAACTGCTCCAGGAAGCACTTTAACATCTTCCATCATCCTGTAATCAGACTATGAAATAGTCAATAATGGATTTTTTGTTAAAACTTTGTGTTTTTGTTCCACATATTTATCTCGTGAACTTATAAGATTCTCGATGTTTGAAGAATCCATTCATGATTTATAAATTCCATCTCATACACAAATCTATGAGCCTCTCTCCCTCTGCATTTCTCTCTTTTTCTCCATGTGGACCCAATATCCTCTCCACCTCATTTCTTCTCTTTCCCACTCTGTCATTAAAATCACCCATCAGCAGATGCAGCTCATTTTCCTAGCCTCCTCCACACTCTCCTCCACTAAATCCATGAACCTCTCCTTCTCTTCCTCTGGATGCCCCTGTTGTGAAGCATATACCTGATATAAGCAGTATATTTTCCTCTTAATTTTAGGGGTACTTATTATTAATCTCTCTTTCACCTCTTTCACATCCTGTATGAAAGGTGCAATCTTGGTCCCAAAATAAACCCTACACCATGTTTCTTTATTCTCATCAACTCCCCCTATAAGCCAACACATATCCCCCATCCAAATCTCTGCCATTTTCCTCCCCCTCCACTCCAACATCCCCACCACATCTATCCATCTCACTTTCATCTCCACAATCTGCTCCTCCTTTCCTTTAAATGTACCAACATTTTTTGTTGTCAGTTTATTTTTTTTTAAAAGTGCAATCCGAAATCACTGTTTTTTTTCTTTTTTTCTCTGTTTTAATCCAGTAGTTCTGCGCGGTTCTGAGGCGATTCAAGGGAATTGCAAGCATTTTCTTTCAGGCAGTGCCTTGCTTGCTGCTAGGCCTATCCTGCCTTAGCCATTGCTCTGTTAGCCAAACATGTTCTATGGACCTAATTCGTTGCCCAGTGTGCCAACAGGGATGTGGAGTTAGACTTCTGCACCCTATATATATATATATATATATATATATATATATATATATATATATATATATATATATATATATATATATATATATACTATATAATACTATATATATATATATATATATATATATATATATATAATATATATATATATAGGTATAATATATATATATATATATATATATATATAATATATATATATATATATATCTTTCTTTATATATATATAGATATTTTTTCTCTATATATATATATATATATATATATATATATATATATATATATATATATATATTCCTTTCAGGATTTTAAAATATGATAAAATTGTTGTGTTGGGAAGCTCTCACCAGAAACACTACTTAGAACAACTCAAAAATTCTAAAGTAAGTTACAATAATGCTTCACAGTATAAATTAAAACATGTAGTAAATTTCTTCTTATAAAAGAAATATGAGAAAGTATAATAAAGTTTAAAATTTTTCAGATATGTGTTGTATCAGAAGATATTGATATAGAAGATTTATTTGATTACATTAAGCATAATAAAACTTTGATGCCGCGTAACACATTATGGGTGGTAGTAACTGACATTGGGTTTCTTTTCTCTAAAAGTGTATATAAATTGTGTCAAGATTTGAGGTGTATTCATCCATTACAAGCAGCTCAACCAATAGATAAAATTGACTCAATTTCTACAGCCTTGAATACTTTAGATACAATGAAAGAACTGCTGAATATTATTGAAAGTAATGTGAAGTGGATTCTAAGCTTTAAATCAGATTTCATGTTTTTTCCACCTATCCCACCTGCAATTATCGATTCATCTGTCTCACACCAAAAGCTACATGCGTTGATGTTGAAACACCCCAATTGTTATATTGGTACAAATGAATTGTCTCTCCATCTCTGTAATATTTTTGAAAAAGTCAGCATAAGTGTCGCTGATCTTAGTAGGACAGCCCTAAATAAAATGGGAATTTCTGCAGATCCTCTTGAAAAGTATTTAGATCATCTAAGTCAAATAGACTTTATTGATAACATTGCCACTTCTGAAAATAAGTTGCCCTTTTTCAGTGAATGGTTGAGCACATTTAGAAATATTGTGTCATCTTGTGATGGAGATTCTTGTGCTTTCGAAAGGAACTTTTCAAAAATCTGGGCAAGAATCAGACTTAAAAGCTTCTGAATCACACTTTCAAGCTGTACAAGAAATAGAAGCGGAGATATTTACTGATGATGAAAGTTTATATAATGAAAATGCTAATGATTTATCAGAAAATTTTTCAGATCAGGATTCTTTTGAACAAATAAAGGTCATTGTCTCTGAATCTGTACAAGTGAATAGGCCTAAACATAATGTTGAATGTGAAACAATTTCAGAAAGAGCAGATGTTTCAAAAGTAGAATCAACCAATAATGTTTTTTTATATTCTATATCCAATTTACTAGGAAAATATCGCGGTAATTGTGGTGTTGGAGGGAATGTTTGTAAATCAGATGTCAATGCTAAATCTCCCTCAGAAGAAAGTGAGTATGAAAAAGCGTCGGTAGATGTTGAAGAAGAAATAATTATTCAGGAGAATTATTCTGATGGCAAAGATATTGTATATGATGCAGAGAAAGCCCCATGTGAAATTGATTTAACAGGAGAAGTATCTTCTTTAGAACTACCCAAGCACATTTTACGGAAGGATGATGATAATTCTAGTTTAGTCTCAGTAGAGGTGAATAGGCCTGAACATCGAGTTGAATGTAAAATATTGTCAGAAAAGCCAGATGTTTCGAAAGTAGATTCAACCAATAATGTCGTAGAGAATATTGAAAAATTGGATAATGTTTCATTATTTTCTATAAGTAAGTTACTAGGAAAATATCGCGGTAATTGTGATGTTGAATTGAATATTAGTAAATCAGATATCGAGGCTAAATCTCCCTCAGAAGAATGTGAGTATGAAAAAGCGTCAGTAGATGTTGAAGAAACAATTATTCAAGAGAATTATTCTGATGGCAAAAATATTGTATATAATGCAGAGAAAGCACCATGTGATATGGATTTAAAAGGAAATTTTTTTTTTTTATCTGGGGAAGTTAATGACAGTGAAAAAAACAGTTGTCAGAATTTTAAAGAGAATGAGAATTTGGAATCATTAGCAACAAAGGAAACAAATGATAAAAATGAACCTTTTGTAGATGTTTTACAAGTTGCAAACAAGTTTTCAAACTCATCTAAAGTTCCTAATTTTAAGGATAATAAAGAGATTAAAGATTCATCATCATCTTGCTCAAACATTGATAACCAAAACGAAACTGAAATCTCGATTTCCTTTACATGTTCTTCATTGGAACAATTACAGCAAAACGTGGGAACTAATATTTCGAAGGACAAAATTAGTTCCATTGATTCGGTTGAAAATTTTTCATTTAAAGAAGTAATTTCTTTGGTAAATAATGATATAGAATGTGAAATTAATCAGTCAGTATGTTCTACATACGATCCATTTAATCCAATTTCAGCAAATCCTGAAACAGAATGTAATGAAAAGGTTGGTGTTAGTAGTAAAACTTCTGCAAAGTCGACTTTAGATCATTCCTCCAAGAGTGCAATTCACACACAAATTAAAAATAGAGGAGAAAGTAACAGTAACACAGCATTAAAAATTGATGAAAATCTCCCATATGATATGATCTCTGATGGTGAATTAGAAGAAGATCAAGTCTCGAGTAATACTAACTTAAGAAGGAAAAAAGAGGCTAGGGAAGGAAAGAAAGCTAAGAATGTAGTTCCATGTTATGACCATTTTTACATAATTGGTCAGTATAATCCATCATCTTATAAAACTACAAAACTTTTGAATTATACTTTTATAGAAAATAAACTGTCAGATTTAGATGAAGAAAGTATAGAGTATCTTTTAAATGAAATGTGCCCTATTGCAAATTCTGTGTGCATATTTATTTGTGACATATTAGACATATGCAAAATAGTTCCCCAAGGAAATAATTTGATTGTATATGATTTGAAAGATTCATCATCTGAACATTCATCATCTGAAGCCACTGTAGAAGGAGGGTTGTTCATTAGTAAGATGGTTACATCTTTTATAAAAATTGTTAATAAGTTGAAAAAGAAGTTGCCTGTAATCGTAATGCCTCTTCAACCATACATACTTGAGGCTAAATTAAAATTTAATGTAGATGAAATTCCAAATGATACCACCCTATTTGTTTATGGGAATTCGAAAAAATGGACTGATTATAGAGATTGCTTTGTGTTGAATTGGAACAAAATATTAGACACAAATGATAAAAATATTAGCAAGTTTTGTTTAAATTCTTTTACAAATTTTCCTCGACATATATATCCTGTACTTAAAACTGATTTAAATGACATTAGTATTGAAATGCTGAAAGCTGAATGGATGCAGAAGGTTGATGAAACCCTAAAAAAGCTTGATAAATCTTTAAAGGAATCTGTGACCTCTATCAAGAGTAAGTACATTGCTGTTTTGATATCTTTATCTATTAGTATGTTTAATATTTAAACTATTGTTATTCTGGATATTTCTCAGGTTTATCAACCTTGAGAATTAAAATTTCACATGTCATCATCATCATCACCCACCTTCTCTCCCCAAGACTGGGGGTAAGGTGAGTCGCATACACTGGAAACAGAAATATAGTAGAATAAGGACGCAGGTCCAAAAGAAAGCCCAAACCTTACCGCCTCCTTTACACCCTTTAGTGATAACTCACCGCAGTCAGAAAAATCAACTCTAGAGCTTCACGGTCCGCGATGGACCCTCACATGGCATCTCGTCAGCGTGGGGTTCATCCCTTGGCCCAGGTGGGCTATAGCCATGCCCCTCACAAACCCACTCCATTCACTCCTATTATACACTTTTTCTCGCCCCTGCCAATCTCGCATTCCTCTCCTCAGGCATTCCTTTACTGACTCAATCCACTTTACTTCAGTCTCCCAGCCGGTCGATTAACAGCACACTCACACTATACATCCGCTTAACCAATGACTATCATCCATCCTTTCCACGCGACCATACATGACCAAACCGTTTCAATGTACTTTCATTTATTCTCTCATTACTCCCTTTCTTCATACCACACAACTCTTTAATGCTTTCATTCCTCATTTTATTAGTCTTCTCACACCTAGCACGCCCTAAGATTGTCCATCTAAACACATTGTATTTTAGATCCAGACATCTTATTCAGACCATAGTTTCACTGCATACATTAACACAGGTAACAACATGCCCTCATGTAAGAACTTTGCGCACTCAAGAGTTAGTCCCTTTACGTCCACCAAGGATTTAATTGCTCCAATAATCTTCCTACCATTTACAACTTTTCCTGCATCATCCATTCCTTTTCATCAACATTATATCCTAAGTATTTAAACTCGACACTTTTCCAGTTGCTCACCATCCAACAAAACTTCACACGAAGACTCCTCACTCACAACCATAACCTACTCTTATCTATGTTTATTTTCAAACCCCTCTTTTTACACACCTGCCAAATCCCTCTACAAATCCTCTCAAACTCTCTTTAGATTCGCCACACAAACCAAATAATCCGCATATAATAGGTGGGCACCCTCCACTTCTCTTCTATTCTCCATCACCCTAACACCCTCCCTGCCCTCCCACCTCAATTCTTTCATAACCCCATCCTTTTAAGTTGAATAACCAAGGGGACATAACATATCCTGGCTTAGTCCGCTATTAATATTAAACCAATCACCTTTAAATTTATTAGTCTTACTCACGCTTCACTTTCATCATACATACTTTGATTCCATTCAGGAGCCTTCCACCAATACCTTATATCACTAACTCTGGTCACAAAGCCTATTAATCCTATCATCTGCCTGTTGCAAATCCATAAAACCTAAATACAATTCTTCTTCTCCCTCATTTCCCTCAAATCATTTGCTTCAATATAAAATTTGATCCACACATCGCTACTACTTCTAAAT
>JABUQX010034120.1:0-28988 GCA_015478945.1 Trachelipus rathkii
CGGTATACTTCGTTCAGAAATCAAATTCAGGTGTTTAACCGTTTCGCATTTATCGTGAAAACGCTTTCGCGCATTTTTCATTGCGCCAAACTTCATATATATATATATATATATATATATATATATATATATATATATATATATATATATATATATATATATATATTGTACTATGTAGAATTTGTTAAATTCCCTTCCCGTAAACTCAATTAGTCGAGTGGGTTAATGGTTTGATTGAAAAATAAATGAAAGGGATTGAGTTTATATATTTTTTTCTGAATGAATGGCATTGTGTAGTGCAGCTGATGAAGTTGTTGCAAATTAGGATTTTAATGTTATCCTGTTCCGCACATAAATTAGAAAATAGCTTCATTTTGAAATTCAGTATTTTTTGCTCTTTTTATCTAATTAGTTTCTTATTAGGTATATACTGTATATATATATTTTTAAATTTCATTTTACAAATTCCCTAACCAACACTTTAGTTGTTGTTTTGTTTTTTTTTTAATTTTGTCATTTGTGTATGCTTCTGTTTTACAGAAATGCTTTGAGAGATAATTTTGTCACCTTTATTAAAATGTTATTTAAGAAATTTTTTAATATTAGTTATTAGAGTTAAAATATGTTGCTTCTTCGTTTCATTTCATTTTAAATAAAAGAAAATTTATCTTTGTTTTCAGAAACAGGAAAAATCATGACATGTGGCTTAGGACTAAGTGGGCAACTTGGACTTGGCACTGGAATTGAAAAAACCACTTGTTTTGAACCTGTCAACAAGGACACTTTAAAATTTATATTTGTCACTGCAGGAGACACGCATTCAGCGGCTATTTCCAGTATGTAGTTAACATGGAGGCTTTTTTTTATTTCTATTATTATTATTATTATTATTATTATTATTATTATTATTATTATTATTATTATTATTATTATTATTATTATTATTATTATTATTATTTCTATTATTATTATTAAATCGGGATGCAATCTTTAACAAAGGGCGAAGCACACCCGGTGCAATTGAGGGATTCCTTTATGTACCATGGGGAAGTTCATAGAGACTGGATATCAGTTTACACTGATAGTCCCAGAACTGAAGGAAGGGGGAGGGCTATCTGCTGTTTTTCCGGACATGACTATATCCCACACTTCTTCACCTTATTCGTCTGTTTCTTTGTCTGAACTGATAACGGTGTCCATGGCGGTGAATGGTACTTTTGGTTAATTTTTTTTTTTTTAATTGTTAATCTATTGTTGGGATTTTGGGTTTATGACTAATTTTAGAGTAGTGTGACATAATAATTTTACATTGATTTGGTAGGCTAGGGATTTTATTGTTTTGTTTAGAGATGGCTTCGTGGGTTGGTGGGGTTGAGTATGTTGAAGGGTAATTTTTTTTTATTGTATTGAAATTTTTTTGTTGTGTTGGTTTTATGTTTCAATGCTTGAGTGTATTGTCAATTCCTATTCTGATTTAAGTTGATTAAAGTTATTTATTCTATCTTTAAGGTTTATTATTTGGTGGTCTATTTTGTCGGAGGGAGTTTCTTTGTTTTATTATGGTGTCAATTTGTGGTTGAAAGTTGGGGCTGAATTGTTTGCGGTAGCCATGGTAGATGTATTTTTTGGATGCTTTTAAGATTATTTTATTGAAATGTATTGCTTAGTTAAGAGATGGAAAGACTGTTGTTTGGAAGGATTGTAGTTCTTGTTCTATGAGGTCAGTGTAAGCTTGCCAGTTTGCTTTCTTATTGTTAATATGTTTTTTGAAGAATGTGTGTGTGTGTGTGGAGTGTTTATGTTAAGTTGTGATTGATATTGAAATGGGATCAGAGGAAAGAGCGTGAAATGTTGCCCATGTTGTGGTAACTTGAGTTTGGGAGGGGTAGATATAGTTTGCCATGCTGCTGTAAATATTTAAGTTATTGGTGGGAATTGTGCTTTTATGACAAATTTCAGAGTAGTGTGACATGGTAATATTACATTTAATTTTTGTGCTAGAAATTTTATTTTGTTTTCAGATGGCTTCGTGGGTTGGTGGGGGTTGAGCATGTGAAGTGTGATTTCACTTATTGGGGAACCATTCTGAAACAAAATGCTATTATCTCATCTATCATTTAATTTGCAATATATATATATATATATATATATATATATATATATATATATATATATATATATATATATATATATATATATAAATATATATATATTACTCTTCACTATACCACACTATATCCTCTATATCTATATATATATATATATATATATATATATATATATATATACTCTATACCTGCTGCTATATATATATATATATATACCAAAGAATTACAAACTCGACTGCAACATGGTGCTGCTGGTTTGGGATAGCCGGCCCTAAAGTTTGATTTCCTGTGGTCCCCCGTGTTACCCTCTTAATAGGGGATAAAGCACGTTAAAAGGATTTTATACATACGATATATATATATATATATATATATATATATGCTCTATATATATAATAACATATATATATATATAACCATATACTATATATATATTATTGTTATTATTATTATTATTATTATCTTTCTATCCCCAGATTGGGGTGAGGTGCGTAGCATACACCGGAACAGAAAAGCAGTAGAAGAACATAACGCAAGTCGAAAAGAAAGCATCCCCCTTTTACCATTTACCTTTAGACCCCAGTGAGAAACCATCGCAATAAAAAAAAAAATCCACCCTGAGGCCTCAAGAGACCGCGACGGACCCTTACTGTGGTATCTCGTCAATGTGGGGTTCATCCCCTGGGATATGCCCACAACCATATCCCGTCATAAAACCCCGTCATTCACCTCTGTTATGCACCTTTCTTCTCGCCTTTGCCAAACTCACATTCCTCTCCTTCAGGTATTCCTTTACTGACTCAATCCAGTTTTTCTTCAGTCTCTCAGCCTGTCGATTCGCAGCACACTCACCACTATACATCCGCTTAACCAACCGACTATCATCTATCGTTTCCATATGACCAAACCATCTCAATGTACTCTCGTTTGTTCTCTCATTTTTCCCCCTTCTTCACACCACACAACTCCCTATTGCGTTCATTCCTCATTTTATCAATTCTTATCACGGGTAACAGCATAAGGTACCCTCATACAAAACCCTAGCACACTCAAGACTTAGTCCCTTTAAATCCACTAAGTATTTAATTGCGCGAGCCACCCTACCATTCACAACTTTCCTACTACATTCTGCATCATCCGTTCATCCAACATATATCCTAAATATTTAAAATCAGATACTTGTTCCAGTTGCTCACTATCTAACATAACTTCACACCGCGGACTCTCCTCACTCACTACCATAACCTTATTCTTATCTACATTTACTTTCAAACCCCTCCTTTTACACACCCTGCCAAACCCCTCTACCAATCCTCTCAAACCCCCTCAGATTCAACACACAAAACCAAATTATCCGCACACAATAAGTAGGGCACGGTTCAATCTCTACCATTCTCCAGCAGTCTAACACCTTCCCCTGGCCCCCCCCACCTCTAATTCTTTCATAACCCCATCCATAGACAAATTAAATAACCAATGAGACATAACACATCCCTGCCTCACTCTGCAATTAATATTAAACCAATCAATTTCGTCATACATACTTTTGATTCCATTCAGAAGCCTACCAACAACACCATATATCACTAACACATGCCACAAAGCTTCCCTATTAATCCTGTCATACGCCTTTTGCAAATCTATAAAACCTAAGCACATTTTATTACTATTCTCTCATTTTCTCAATCACATATATATATATATATATATATATATATATATATATATATATATATATATATATATATATATATATATATATATATATACTCTCTCTATACTATATATATATATATATATAAATATATATATATATATATATATTCTCATAATAACATATATATATATATAACAGGTGATGCAATGGTATACACCTGGGGATGTGGTCGGCATGGCAAACTGTGCCTAGGGGAACAGAACTTCAGTCCTAGATTTAGTCCCGTTATTGTTAATAGACTTCGTCATTTAAACGCAGTGCAGGTAAAAAAATTAATATTCTTAAAACACACTTCAGTTTCATTGACGCAGTTTTATCTTTTTATGTGTGGTAGTTTATATAAGGAAGGGAATGAGCATTGAAAATGCTTATCTGTCTTTGTACACTTGCACACTATCTTAGGAATACCACCGTTTACTTGCGTTTTTTTTTTTTTTTGTAATAATTGCGCAGGTGTATGTTTTTAATTTATCGTTTTATTTACCATTGCACAAGGGTTCCTAGTGTCTTTCATATTGGGTTCTGGGACCCTGAATTTAACATAATATTTATAGTTTTAAAGGCCATGGTAGTCATGCACTAATTTTCAAAATTTTTTGGGTGATGAGTGAGTGCACTTCATTGGTTCCATTGACGTAACATTGTTCATATATATATATATATATATATATATATATATATATATATATATATATATATATATATATATATATATATATATATATTTCTATATATATATATATATATATATATATATATATATATATATATATATATATATATATATATATATATTTCATCTTACTCATCTTCTCTCCCCAAGACTGGGGGTTAGGTGTGATACATGCACCGGAAACAGAAAAAAATAGTAGAAAATGTGACGCAAGTCGAAAAAAAGCCCAGCCTTGCCGCCTCCTTTATACCTTTTAGTGAGAACTCGTCACAGTTATAAAAATCCACCCTAGAGCTTCACGGGACCTCGGACCCTCACTACGGCATCTCGTCAATGTAGGGTTCGTCCCTTGGCCCAGGTGGGCCACAACCATACCCCCTATCAAAACCCCGCCATTCACTCCTATTATGTACCTTTCTTCTCGCCTCTGCCAAACTCACATTCCTCTCCTCCAGGCATTCCTTTTCCTTCAGTCTTCCAACCGGTAGTTGTGTAACAAAGCGTTGATCATTCCGAGGGAATGAAGGAGAGCAGTAATAGTAATCGTATATAAGGGTAAGGGGGATAATAGTAACTGTAGAAATTATAGGGGAATTAGTTTATTAAGTGTTGTAAGGAAGTTATATGCTGGTATTTTGGTTGAAAGAGTTGGTCGAGTGACTGAAGGACTGATTGGTGAAGAACAGGGTGCGTTTAGAACTGTTACAGGATGTTTGGATCAAATCTTTACATTGAAACAAATGAGGGAGGAGAAGAAATTGTATTTAGGTTTTATGGATTTGCAACAGGCGTATGATATGATTAATAAGGAAGCTCTATGGCAGGTGTTATTGATATATGGTGTTGGTGGTAGGCTTCTGAATGAAATCAAAAATATGTATGACGATAGTTAAGCGTGTGTAAGAATAAAAGGTGTCGAAAGTAATTGGTTTAATATTAATAGCGGAGTGAGGCAGGGATGTGTTATTTCTCCTTGGTTATTCTATTTGTATATGGATGGGGTTATGAACGAATTAGAGGTGGGAGTGGCAAGGGATGGTGTAAGAATGATTGAGAATGCAAGAGAGTGGAGGTTGATTATATGCTGATGATTTGGTTTTATGTGGCGAATCCGAAGAGAGTTTGAGTGGATTGGTAGATTGATTTGGCAGGGTGTGTAAAAGGAAGTAAACGTAGATAAGAGTAAGGTTATGATTGTGAGTGAGGACAGTCCTCGGTTTGAAGTTATGTTAGAGGGTGAACAGCTGGAATAAGTGTCTGAGTTTAAATATTTAGGAAATTAGGACATATGTTGGATGAAAAGGGAGCGGATGATGCAGAGTGTAGTAGGAAAGTTGTGAATGGCAGGAAGGTGGCTGGTGCAATTAAATCGTTGACGGATGTAAAGGGACTATGTCCTGAGTGTGTTAGGGTCTTGCATGAAGGTATGTTGTTACCTGTGTTAATATATAGTGAGACTATGGTCTGTAATAAAAGTTATAGATCTAAAGTACAATGTGTTCAGATGGACAATCTTAAGGGTGTGTTATGTTTGAGAAGAACTTATAAAATGAGGAATGAATGTATTAGAGAGTTGTGATGTGAAGAAAGGGATAAATGAGAGAATAAATGAAAGTACGTTGAGATGGTTTGGTCATGTGGAAAGGATGAATGATAGTCGGTTGGTTAAGCAGATGTATAGTGGTGAGTGTGCTGGGAATCGACCAGCTGGGAGACCGAAGAAAAGTGGATTGAGTCAGTAAAGGAATGCCTGGAGGAGAGGAATGTGAGTTTGGCAAAGTCGAGAAGAAAGGCGCATAATATGAGTGAATGGCGGTGTTTTGTGAGGGGGGGTATGGTTATGGCCTACCTGGGCCAAGGGATGAACCCCACATTGACGAGATGTCATAGCGAAGGTCCGTCGGGGTCCCGTGAAGCTCTAGGGTGGAATTTCTGACTGCGACGAGTTCTCACTAAATGGTATAAAGGGGGCGGTAAGGCTGAACTTTCTTTTCGACTTACTTTATATTTTCTCCTGCTTTTCTGTTTCCGGTGCATGTTACGCACCTTACCTCCTGTCTTGGGAAAGAAGGTGGGTGATTGATGATGATATATATATATATATATATATATATATATATATATATATATATATATATATATATATATATATATATATATATATATATATATATATATATATATATATATATTTCTATAGAAATAGGTTATATATATATATATATATATATATATATATATATATATATATATATATATATATATATATATATATATATATATATATATATATATATACCTATATATATATATAATTATATATATATATATATATATATATATATATATATATATATATATATATATATATATATATATATATATATATATATATATATATATATATATATATATATATATATATATAACACCTCGTGGCACGGGAGGTTAACTCCCCGAGTCTCATGCGAAAGGACGCAGGTTCAATCCTCCGCGTAGCAGTTCAGTTTTATCTACCTGGGGGCAAGAATTAAAGCTCGACTGCGAACACGTTGGTGACTAGCGCTGGTTTGGGATAGCCGGCCTTAAGTTCGATTTCCTGTAGTCCCACGTGTTACCCTCTGAAAAGGGGATAAAAGCACGTTAAAGGTAGTTTATATATATATATATATATATATATATATATATATATATATATATATATATATATATATATATATATATATATATATATATATATATATATATATATATATATATATATATATATATATATATATATATATATATATATATCACTGCCTGATTAATTAGACACTTTGGAAAGTGGCCTGAAAATACACATATAATGTATTCACTCAATCTCCCACTAATACCAATTGCTTTCACATTTTAACGTTAATTTGTATGTATTTTCTGTTAGCAAATAAATTGAACATTAATTGTTTACACTTTATTATCAAATACTTTTGCATAAGTTGCATTCCATTTTTTCGCGCTTTTACAACTGCAAATTCATCAATTAGGTTTTGTCAATTTTAAGCAGTAAATCACTTGCAATGGAGAGAGAAGTGCTAGTATTCCAAGTCATTGCTGGTCTACCGTTGATCGTTTCACGTCTTTAATTCTTTTTAGTTGAGAAAAAGAACGTTCCCATTAGCATTTTGTTGTCATGTGGTAGGAAATTGCTGGTAATGTATTCAAGTACTGATGAATTAGTATAGGAGCATTGTAAATATTTTATGGGCACTTCAGCATGCAGCTGATGCTATTTCATCCTCGTCTCGCATCTTCTGATTCCACTCTTTATACCAGCATATAAGTTGACAAAATTCTGCAAGAAAATTTGAACTAAGGTCCTTTGAATAAGCAATGACAAGTCTTGTAGTAGCAGCATCGATATCTTTATCAGACATAGATTCATACTGAGTCAAAAAACACCAAACCTCTGCAGTACTGTAGAATATGCCTCAATACCTTTCTGCAGTGCACTTTTTAGTTGATCGATGACGACCTAAAAGGTGTCGATTTTAAATTTTTCCTGGCCAGACATCCCTTTCAGAACATTTGTAGCATCTCCTTCATCACTAACATTCCTCTTACGTTTTTACACTCGCCGACGATCGGATTTGTATGTGCTGCTGCCACTGAGTGCACTTGCCTGTTGCTCATAATAGTCAAACTTCTCTCGGCATTCATCTACGAATTTGTCCTAGCTGTTCAGCAAACCAACAGCTGGTGTTAATTCGATGGTCGAGCCTTGCAGCAATTTACTACAGAAGTTGAAACGCTGCAAAATGTCATTCCATAGTTCACACATTAAGGCAACTTCAATGGTGTCCATGTAGTTTGCCAGTGCACCTGCTTCATTTATTGTGCCGCCGTTCTGAGTAGCATCCTCTGAGATCTCCTGGAGAGCACTTTGAAACCAATAGTACCAAATGAAAATTGCTTTTGCGGCATCAGATCGAGCAGGCCACCGGGTGTCCGATGGCTGTTTCGGAACTAGGCATTCAGGGTTCTTTTTAACATGGTTTAACAACACATGCCAACGATGTGTTGATGCAACAAAGAATGAATACAAGCGCTCCAGGAATTGAAAAATTGAAAAAAAGAAACTGCTTCAACGCAACAATCCACAGCTGACTGTCCAATTAAATTTAGAGAGTGACCTGCGCAAGGAATATAATCCACTAGACTGTTCTTGTTTTTCAAGATTTGCTGCATGCCATTATATTTACCAGACATATTGCTGGCATTATTGTAAGTCTGACCACGGCAATTTTCAAAGTTGATTCCCTGATCCAGTAAGTATTGAAGCAGAGTGTCAGCTAGATTCTTTCCTGTGTGACTAGAGATAGGTATGAATGTTAGAAAAACTGGTAAGAATTTGTAATATCTGGAGTATAGTCCACCGAAACTGAGAAATATCGTGACACGGGACTCACGATTGTGAATAAATAAAATAAGAATTATTATATATATATAATACTATACCACGGTATATTTTATATAGTTTCTTATTTTATTTTTACAGTTAACATCCCATAACCGACTCCGGGACATAATACAGCCTAGCTATCAATGGTCATATATAGTGAGGAGGGGTGCTCATTCAATTTTTAATAGTCTGAAGTCAAAGAATTCAGGAAGCACAAGAAGATGAATGTAGCACACTGTATAGTACGATCACTAGTATAACACCATAGTTGACGTGATTAAACCCTTAGGATTCTATTTATATATCGCTATTAGTTGGTACGAGTTGACTTCTATAACACATAGCTGAGGCATAGACGGAGGAGAGGAGGACGACACGAGACCAAGAGGACGAGTATGATGAAGAGAGAGAGTGATACTAATTCTCTCATATCATGAGACAGGTAGTAGTTATTATTCATGGTTCTACTTGTTTAGGGCCCTATTGTAAGCTCAAAGTTCACTCGAGAATCGAATAGTTATATCCCATAATTATTTATTGGATATTGAATTGACTTCTCTCGTATCTCTTCCCTAATATAAACGAATAAATAGGAACTGTCATCACTCCACAATATGAATCTGATTATACACATAACTGTCTGGAACCTTCTCTAATTTTTAAACACCTGAGTTATTATGAAGAGTAACTATCGAAAAAAGATAGACCAGTATTTCTATGTGATTCCTAACAGGATTTTTCAGTGTCGCTAACCTTCCCTGTAATAACTTATATTCACATTTTGAAAGATTAATATTTATTTATATTATATAATTTTTGTTTTTTATATTAATTATTAGTTAATATATAAAAATTTTATTATGTATATATTTGGTAATATGATTATTTCATAAATTAATTCAGTTTGCCTCGCACCTTCTTTAGTTTCAGCGAAAATTAAATTTGTTACTTGTTCAGATTATTATATTAAACATTCAATTATTACCTTTCTACCACTATCTTACAAAAAAAATTTGGTAATAAATAGTATAAATAATTGATACTTTCAACCTATCATCTTATGTTGCTATTATTATGGACGTTTCTATTATTCTTTCATTTATAATATTATTACTTACTTATTATTATTATATCTATTTATTAAAAATCTTTCTCTTTTCTTTATATTCCACATTCACTCTTTTCATTTGATCAGTTACTATTAAAATGCTTCATTTACTCAAGATATTATTCAGTCGAGTGTTATCTTTACTAAATAAACTTCGTAAGTTCCAAAATTGACTCATTATTTATATTTATATATATAATTTTATATATTATGATATTATTAATTAATTATTATATTTATTTAATATATTTATTTAATTTAATATATATATAATTATATATTATTATTATATATTATTATTATATTAAATTATTATTTTATTAAAATTAGGTTTATTAATTATATTATATTATATTTTATATTAATTATTATTATTATTATTATTATTATTAATATATTATTATATTCATTATTATTATATTACATTATATATTATATTATATTATATTATAATTTATAATTAATTTATTATTTTATAATTATTATATTATTATATTATTATTATTAAACAATCAGATAGTTTCTAAAATTAAAATATTTTACCCTATAACTTTTTTTTCTAAATATATGTTTTAATTCTCATCACCTCTATCACAATATATTATAACTATTTCGAAATTACATACATCCATTCACTATCATTTCATAAAGGAGGCACTGTTCTATTTATAAATCACTGATACATTCTCGAGAGACACAGATCATTCATTATTGCATTTACACTCAAAATAATATTACTATTCACAACTTTACTATTCTCCTTAACCTGCATTCACTTTTTGTTATTTGTGATAAGATACAAATATCACATAACTATATATAAACTATTAAAGAAATATATGTAATGTATGCAAGAGAAATCTAATAATTAGATTGACATAGTATGAGAATAAAAATAAAAGCTCAGAACCTTTAAATCATAAGAAGCCTCTACACTTTTATTATACATTTTAATTAGTGAGAAAACATGCATCACAGAGTATCCAGAAAACCACTACTATGATAGCTTCAACGGAACCTATATATATAATATATAATGATAAGTATCGAACAGGAGACCCTGTAACTAATGAACAATTCATATTTATCTTCAACGAAGGGTATTCATCCCTATTATTACTAAAGGATGATGGCCTACTTAAACCATATACTACCTACCTCATATTTACGCAAAAAATCACATATGCCAAGTCTTTAACTTATTACTGTTATGATAGTCACAACCTTTTCTTTTCGCTAGCTGTTGTCTAAACTCACATTTATTTCCTACCTTTCAGGCATTCCTTTACTGTTAACTTTATTACAAATCACTTACTTTATTATTTACTAAAGGTATTATAGCAAGCCGGTATATCTCGATTCCTTCAGTAATAGCAGTATATACTTTACACACTATATTAATATATAAATTTTACACTATCGACTTGCCACATTCATAAAATAATGAGCAATGAAATACTTCATATCATCATTACCTTTCCACATGACCTAATATGAAACTAATTTCAACGTTAGACTTTCAATATTGTTATTTACTCTTATTTACACTATACCTTTTTCACTTCCATTATTACCACAAATAAATCTCGGTCGATAGACGGTTAGTATACTTCTTATTCTCATTCTCTATTCATATTATTATGTCAGATTTTCGGGATATCTAATTACCTTACATTACCATCACCATTAAATACTAACGCTCCATTTAAAGATTATGTCACCATTACTAAACCACTAACATTGATTAACCTTTTTAGAGAAACATACTATTTCCTCTAAGTTCTTCTGAACCTATAGATCTATCTCACAACTTAATATTTAATGAACATAAATTAATCGATTAGATAGGATTATAAACACATGAGATATAAAATACAAACATATCAATGTATACCTAATAGTGAAATTAGAAACGCTATAATTTAAGACGTCATAATCACAAAGACTATAATTATATATACCCTTTATATATACCATAAAATTTAAATTGCATTTATCCAACCAAAAGATCAATACTCTCTAATATAGTTATAATACCTGCACTATTTCATACAACTTATTTATCCTTAAATAAGAAATTCAGAATTCATCACGACTATGCCATATTATAATCTATTATTTATATTCCATATAGTCCAACAATAAAAATTCTTATATATTATTTATGAAACTTTATAGAACATATGTTTTCATGACTTGCCTCAACTTACTAACATAAACTATCAATACGTAGTGACTTTAGTTATTAACTATATATATATATTTATCTCAATGATTATATATAAATATTAATATATAATATGATAATATATATACCACTAACTACGATATAATCATTATTATAAATCTTATATATTATACTACTGATTTTAACTTCAAACTTACTCACTATATATCCTTTGACAGCACACTCTATACCAAATCTACTGCTATACAAGTCATTTTTATAAGTAACTACTCTTCGAAGAATTTGTCATACGCCACTATACAAATAATTAATATAAATCAATTTAAGATACTATATCTTCATCAATTATCTTGTTTTATTTGTGTCTAACTACGTAATATACACAATATCTACAACTACATTTTCAGTATAAAGGATTCAATTACCTATATAACTAATAAACATTACAATATTTAGAATTTCGCCAATCCCACCATCTTTCTATATATTTTTTCATATCTCAAAAAAGGGAATACTGCGCGGAGGAGTCACCTGGACCCTATTAATCGTTAAAAATCGGTCCACCGTCGGCCTTTGGTCACATTTTTATGTCTCAGTGTTCTTGTCGTTTCACTTTCACTAGACGCATAAATCTCTTGATATAATTGACTAAAGTTTTCGATGTCTCAGGCCACAAAAGGGGTAATAAGGTAACATTGGGACCGAGGACATATTATTGAAACAATGAGCTTTTCCTTTGTCCAAAATTCTCTAAATAGTTGGGCGTATAGATTGTTAAAATAATTATATTTTTACTAAAGCAACAGATATTAATGATCCAACATAGCAACGTTTGCGACACTCATACATCAATATATTTTGGCAGTCATCCAATATCTTTTTTGTTGAATTGTGTTAAGGCATAGGCAAGGCTAAAGGATGATTATAATATCTACAATCACATAAGTCTGTATCATTAATTAACCTACATTAACAGAGATGTGTCCATTCGTATAATTCCAGGTGAGTTCTTGTAACTAAGTTGACTTAAAGCATTCTTTTACCAACACTAACTATGATATTATTCATACAAAAATTCTATCAAATTAATTTAATTTATGCAGTTAAAACAACTACATTAACAAACAAGTATTTTTACCTAATACTCTTGATGCAGTACACCAATCGACATTACTCAGTATTCCAACCTTTTAGGGATATTGAGGAAAATCAAATGTAATACTGATACTTCGAGTTGCTCTTATAAAAGAAAAATATCCTCTATTTTTTAAGAGGAGCGCACATTAAGCACCTATTTCAACTTTAATGAACTCTGCCTATTTCTTCTTCACTGTATCTCAAAGTATTTTCATCAATCATCCAACAAACTAAACACGTCGCTCTCTCTACACAGTATAGTACACAATATTTGGAATTATCACCCACACCACACATTCAAGTCACTCATGCTATATACGCACTACTAAATCAGCAAAAAAATGGCAAGTATTTATAACCGTATATGTTTTCACAGCCTCCACAGCTCTGTTTGTCCTACAGTGCGCACGTCCTATTATCGAAAACTATCAGGCCCCCTTAAACTGGCAATTTGCGTTTAGTTCTCTGCGTTATATAAACATATAAACTGTTTAGCATTTAAAGAGTTCTGAGCAAGCTCGAGTAAAATGCTCAGAACAAACAACAAGTCGAAATAGAATAAATTATATTTTTCTATTCTATTTACATATAATAATAATTATTACTTATTAGTATCTATTAATATTACTATATTTAACTGTCTATCAAAATTCACAAAACTCATGTAAAAAATACAATATTCTCTCTAAGAACTTGTGAAAATATAACTTTTGCAATTATTATTATTCTTTTCTTCTCTTTACTCTTTTTATGTTTTAATTTAGTTTAATTAGATATAATAGATAATACTGACTAATTATACTCACGACTCACAATTTAACAAATCTAATCCCCACGGGAGGGAAAGTTACCGGTATATCCATTATTTACTCCCTCCATACACGCTTTGTTACAAACAAACTTCCAAATAAAATCAATCACCATTCTCGCCTCCGTTCTTGATCATTACACAACTCGAAATGTAGAGGTCAACACATAATCATATAATTTCCTTGACTTCATGCATCTCATACCGGCGGGAGATTAGGTAAATCTTTATCTTCAAACGGACCATCGGTTAGACATTCTAGTGTTTCATTCATATTCAACAAACTTATGAGAAATGAATACGCCTGATTTTTTTATCAGGGTTCTCATAATTCTGTAATTTTTCTGCTTAATGTCGCTCAATCTTAACATGTAATCTATAATAATAACACTTAAGGCTTATCTCACCCGTGAACAAATATATTTAATCGACACATTCCTGATAATATGAGAGAGCGTTAGTCTTAGAAATTACGGAAGAATTACAGCTATATTCTACACTCATCTTGCGAACTCCAAACATAACGCTGTATCTCACCTTAAACATATACACACACAAGACATATTTGCGCATATGGACATGTTCCAGTATAGTTTCCGAGTATTCATGTGCTTTATATGCATTTGTCCATTTACAGAATTGAATATGTCCTTATCTACACTCACTTCGCAAAACAAAAACGTCTTGATGCCGATCGTGCGTATTTATTGCCCAATGTGGCAGATTCAACGCTAATATAGTACAGCGATCTACTTGAAGTCTAACATTCTCCCATAACTGCTCTCTATAAGAAAGATTCTTATTATACCTATCTTTATTTTATTGCATATTTTAATTTTTAACAAGTAGAATTCTCAAAGTCCATATACATCGCTTTAAGTCTGTTCATACAGTCACCGGCTGACTAATATATAACTGGCTCCAAGTCAAATGAATATGAAACATAATTCCACTTCAAGTATTAGGTGAGAATACTAAAAATGGGGTTTATGAATATGCCATCCTTATCAACTAAGTGGGTCCACTTGAATTAAAGTGATTTTAACACAATGGGGTCATCATATATAACCTTATGTATATTCACTATTATGCCATATCGGTATATTTTTAATACCTCACTAATCTGATATAATATGCATTTTATAGTATTATTATATAAAAATATATATTTACTATACAATATATATTTTATTTATTCAACTTAAATAACAAATCCATATAACAATATATCCATATAACATATACTTATATTTATTTATTAATCGGATAATAACTATCTATATCAATATTGTGCTTTCAGTGGTTAACTACTATGGGCTTATTTTTCACCTTTCACAAATCCTTACATTTTCACAGTTGGGTTCTTGTATCTTTACTTTTACACACTCCTTTTTCAATTTCCATGACCTTTCTTATAACTGGACCAAAGCACGAAGCACTTATGAGGTTACTCAATATATTGCATGTCAAATCGTTCACCTTCTATCCTGATAACATTTATCTTATATGTAAACCAAAATTACACACAAAACTATACGCGTCAATGATACTTAAAAAAAGAGAGACGTGCACAGAGCTTCTCTTCACCTCTCATCCACGTTCGTTTTGCATTATCCTCTCTCTTCCTAGCTCTTCAGACCGCCGCGCGTGCGTGCGTGCGGTCATCTCATTTGCTTGTCCTCCATCGACTATTTGTTTCATCTCTTTTCCAACTTTCGTCAAATCCCATATTCTTCATCACTGTGCATTTATCCTTGGCGAGCGATTCTTTCAAATACTTTTTCCTTATTACCTTGTTCACTCTTAACTTCTCCTCTTAATTCTTTCACAACTTTCTTCTCCTCATCACTTCCTCTCCATTCAACGCCCCCGAATACCTTTTCGCACTTCTGGACGGATTTAGGTGTCTTACATAAGAGTTCCTACAACATAATGCATTTTCCGACAATCGCCATTCCTTCAACCCCTCACTGATTTTAACAATTCCCAACCACATATTCACCAAGACACGAAATGCAATCATACTTCCACAGCCCTTCACTCGGGGGTCTCTCACTCTCTCGCCTTTCCACATCGCTATCTCTCTCATCTCCATCTCTTCTCTTCTCTCTCCTCTCTCCTTCTCCTCTCTCTCTCGATCTATCTCCTCATCTTTACCTCTACACACATCATCTAGTATCATCTCTTCGGTTCCTTTCTCGTATGAAATACTCTTTCTTTTTCTGCTGTTCTAAAGAAATATTTCTATGCTCCTCCTCTCTTTTTGGGTCTTCTATTTATTTTTGGCTATTTTATACCCCTAATATATATATAAATTATATTATAATATATATACATACTCATAATATATATAATATATATATTATATATATAATAATAATATATATATATAATAATATTATATAGTTTATATACATATAATATATATAACCGTATATATAATACATCTATATATATATAATAGTAATATATTAATATATATATATATATAATATATATATAATACATATAATATATATATAAAAATATATATATAATATATATATATATATAATATATATAAATATAATACATATATAAATAATAAGTATATATAATAATACGTATATAATATTATATATATGATATATATATATATATATATATATATAATATATATATATATATATATATATATAATATATAATAATATAAATATATATATATATTAATGGGGTTTCTATGCATTACGTTAGTTCTTTTGTAAATTTATTATGCAAAAATTTGTGCAATGCACTTGTTTTCGTTTGGGGGAAAAGACCAAAATTTTTCCAAGGTCGGATCTCTTAAGCATTATCAAAAGGACAAAAAGAATCTCTTGATTGTCGAAACGAAAACTATTTTTTCTCTTCTCAATTTTAATGGTTCAGTGAGTAGTGTGTGACGGGTAACATTGGTGTCGTGTTGTTGTTGTGTGTGTGTGTGTGTGTGTTGTGTGTGTGTGTGGGTGTGTGTGTGTGTGTGTGTGTGGAATATTTTATATTTACTCAAATAATGCCGTATATATATATATATACTAATAATATATATATATATAGTATACATAATATTGCAATGCAGGATATAATACACTCATATACTCATGCAATTATACATCATTCACAAATCTTATTCACCCACATACTCATTCAGTCGTACAATATTATATATTAGATATATATATATATATAAGTATATATAATATATCATATATATAATATATTATATAACACTATATATATATAAATGAGATAATATATATATATATAATATATATACTAAAATATATATATATATATAATATTATATCATATATAATATATATTCAGATTAATATATATATATATAAATAATTATATAAATCTATAAAACTATTGATCTGCCTAGCATGATATATTACCTAACCTAAACCTAACCCTACCTTAACCTGAACCTAAACCAATCTAAAGTCCAACATATTTAACTGGCGCCTATTGACTAATTGCACCCCTAAATTCATCTTACCTTTAAAATCGTTTTATAGATTTCTTCAAACTTGATATCTCACTACGCTATATTTGCAGTTAATAATCTGTAAATCACTTACAACATTCATCCTCTTGTATGTCCTGTGCCGCTGAACTATGCAATCATGAAGCAGGAAAGCAGTGAAGCAGTGAAGCAGTAAAGCATGAAGCAAACACATAAGTAATAACTTTTTATATATACAAAATAACATCTTGTTTATCAGTTTTAAATTTCCATTCAATAATATCTAACCGTTCTTCAGTATGTTATCTTTGAGTATAAAATAAGTCCGAAATATGGTTCGATTCCCCGAACTTTACCCCTTTAATGTAATAGCAAAATACTTTTTTTTTTGCTCGGTTCCACAAAAAAAAAAAAAAAAAAAAAAAAAAAAAAACAAAAAAAATTAATACTTTTGTCTGAAATTTGGAAAGTGAAGTATAACTTCCTTTTTCTATTGAACCGATTTTAAATATTATTGCAGATCAGGAAATGTTTGGGCGAATTCTTTCTTATTTTGTTTGTTTCAGTCAAAATCTCCCAAGCAGAAATAAAGTTTTTCTGGAAAAGAAATGGTCAGTGGTGAGCGAGTGTGATGGGGTTCTTAGCTAGTAGTGGTGTGAGTGTATTGTGTTGATTGCTGAAGAAGGGTGGTCGGTTATTAAAGTAATATGGAAAGATAAAACATATCTTTATATGATAATCACAAGAGATCATACGAGAAAAAACGTTTATATGTGATCACAGTTGTGCCTGAGTATATATATATATGTTTAGGTAGTATTGGGTTTTATCCTATATATATATATTAATATATACTACTATTATCATATATTAATAACAACATCTAATATATAAGGAATATACAGATTTAATACTACATCTAAGATACGATAAGCAATATAGTTTAAGTACATCAATATATAATCAGGCGTATATATACCAGGTTATGGGTTTCACCGGGTATGTACTCCTACCAATATTTTTTAGGTTATAAATAATTGAAATTAAATTGTAAAAGTATACAAATTATTAAAATTTTATATAAAAGTTAAAAAAAGAAGCTATTTCATCATAGAATAAAAAAAGAAAAACACCACAATTAATAACATAATTAATTGAACTTCATTTAGAAAATTCCGCCCTACTGACTGATCTTAATAGTAAAATTATTACCCCAGGCGAACGCAATGACTTCATTCCTACGTCCTTAAAATGCAAGCGGCTATCTGTCCTAACCTATATAATCGATAAATATTATATAATATCTTTCGTTCATCGAGTCTCCCGTAATAGTACCGAAATATTGTGGCTTGTGGAGTTTCCTTTCGAAATTTTTGTATCGAATTGTGTGATTGTTCTGATATTGAATATTAATTTTATATAAATTTATTTAAGTGGTATTACTATATAAATAAAATTAAGTGAAATAATGATAAAGGAGTAAGTGTAGATTTTATATTAAAGAAAAAACGCTTTAAAAACTTATCTTAAAACGAGAGTCTAGTTTAAAAAAATGATAGCCCTAAGAAATTACTCAATTGGAAAGTGATTTAAAATTAAAGTATTTAGGGAAAATAAATGAAAACAAGCTTTCATACAAATAAATAGTACGTACTTTCATAAATTTATTAAAATATGTTTCGAATATGTTTTGTTTTCCATAATATAATATATATATAGGTAATATATAAATATAATATATATATATTATATATATATTATATCATCATACGGATATATTTATTTATTGTATATTATAAATACATACTTATATATATAAATATATAAAATATATATATATATATATATATATATATTATATATATATTATATATATATAACTATTATAAAGATATAAATAATACTAATAATAATCAAATATATATAATATATAATAATATCCAATATATATATGAGTATATATTGATTATATAATATAAATTAACTTCTATTTCCACAGTATTTAAACATTATGATATGGCCACTGAGTATATAATATCGTAATATATACTAGTACATAAACATATATATAATATTATATAATATAATTATACTAATATATAATAATATATTACAAAAAAGTCACTTTATATTACTATAATAATATATATATACTATTATATATACATTGCATATCAACACAACGATGATTCTCCATATTAGATGTCACAAAAAATTTAATAAAAGTTTCAAAATTCAAACCTGACACATGATAATAAACCCTGAAATTGGTACATAGCGATATTCGTACGCCAGGAAATGAAATCTCTGGGACAGTTAATGTCTAAAAATAAAATATGGAAATATCTAATATCTTACAGCATTTAAAAACCTTATATTCATTTGATAGTTTACTTTTGATACTATAAGTAAATTATATATAAATAATATAACAATAATATCAAAAATTTATAATAATGTATATAATATATATTTAATTCACACTAATAAGTATATATATATAGAAAAATTACGTCAATATATTTCATTCTATATATAATAATTAATATAATTATAATATATATATCTGGTTCGGATTACTGGATGTACGGAATGATCATACTAGTTCATCGGTTGACCGTCCCCAAGGTTGTCGTGTAGAAATTTACTACAGGATTAGATATCACCTTGAAGGATATTATGGGTAATTTAGAGATCGTCAAATAACTGAGGTTGTTTAAAAAATGCTAGTATTAAGTAGTCGGTCGAGGGGGAGGGAGCGTATGTAGTGTTAGCAAGCATAATGCGTGGGTTGATCTCTTCATCCTTCTAGATATCAAAATTGTCCAGCCCCAAAAACCAGGGTTTAAAACCGCAATGTACTGATAAAACGGGGAACGATATCTAATTCTTGAGAGTTAAGACTATTATGTATAATTTACATACTACAGTCAAAATAGACATTAAAAAAGAAAATATTAAGGTAGCAATTTAGAAGACCTATAAGTATAAGTATGCATGGAGGTAGTTACAACTTCCGGTTTGCGGTTTGGCTACCAGTTGTGCACTCCTTATTACTTGTATAAATATTACGACATATTTGGCTCTTTACCTGATTAAAACTAATTCACCTAATATTTGTGGTGCATCTTAATCTAATTCAACTCTTTCTCCTATCTCCTCTTTCACTTTTCTCACGGAGACAACAATACTATGTTCAACATGACCAACACTCAAGATTGCTCACTCATTTTCACTTTTTCTTTTCATCTTTTTTTCAGTCACAAGTAATCAAATCAAATTTTCCTTTCTAAATACTATCCATCGCATCCTGTTTCTCTGCTTGACTCAGAGGGCTAGGTTAGTGTTTGGTATAGCCTAGGGGTTATTTTAGTATTGTGGATGTTGATGGGTGGTTGTCGTAGTTGTGGAGTTTTGATGAGGAAGGATTTTATGTAGAAAAGTGGAATTATTGGCATGTGTTGATGAGAATTTTATTGGTATGTTAAGGGAAAAGGCGAACTATTAGCATAATATTATTGTTAATGGGAGAGCCCTGTGCTGTGTATTGTAGGTCAGTAGTGTGATTCGGGGACGACGGAAGGTGTGAAGTGGTGGTCATTTCGTTGTTATTCGTGGTTACTGATTTGGGGTTTAGTTTGTACGTGGATAGTGAGAATAGCGGACGTGTTTTAATTTTTAGTGGTTGAGTATGAGTTTCGTTGATAGCTGTGTTGGGGTTTGAGGAGATGAGACGATATGTTGTTGCGTAGGTTAATGAGGAGAGATAGGTTTAAGTGGGTGTGTTTTGAGAATGTTAGTGGGTTCGGTTCTATAGATTCTGAAGTTTGAGAATTTTAGTCAGGTGGACATGATTTATCGAATGAGTTGAGGGTAATGTGTGATGTTTGCAGATTAGGGGACGGTACGTGTTGGGTATGTGATTCAGTGAGAGTCATGATAGCCGATTATGCGAAAGATGTATTGATTAGATGTCGGATGTAAGGTTTACGTGCGCTGAATATCGAAGATTGTGGCATGATTGTGTATGAAAGAGTGTGCAGCGAATAGAACGTGATTGTTGTAGATGTTGGATGTCTATATGACTGGAGGGTGACCTCCATTTAAGTGTTATGAGGAACATGGTTGGGCCTTGAAGTGTAAGAGATGTGAGACGGGGTATGGTGCCTTACGGTGAACGGCTTCTGGTATGAGATCTTTGTCAAGAGTCCTCGAGCGCAAGATTAATGAGGATTCGCATTGTTACTTTTGTGGTGTCTGTGCTGTGGTATAGTAGTAGTGTATGATTTTTCTATATATGATGAACATATATCTGATCTTCTACAGTTTCGATCGTCATATTTAACTGGGTGCGAGTGCGTGTAGTCCTAGGGTTGCTTGGTAGTGTCTAGATATGAGCATAGCGGGCGAGATGACTGAGATGGAGGGTAGGTGGTTGTATAGTAGTAACTTGGGTGTCATGAGTGGAAGTGTGTTCTACCGGACGTCATGAGTGTAGACAGACATTAAGTTATGTCAGGCAGTGGCGTTATGTGTGGAGTTGAGTGGGCCTGTCACCAGGAGATGCTGGCGAGAGACTGAGGTAGTTAGGTAAGTTGATTATTGCTGGGTATTCTGGTTTACTGTCAGTTATTGGCGTTTCTCGTCGCTGTACTAAGAGGGTGGTATATTCTCCAGGATGCTGATTAATTGGATAGTTCGAAGTTCTAGCATTTCATAGTAGGGATAACTGTATATGGGTCTGTGTGTGTTCAGTTAGATATATTGTATGGGTCACGAATTATGGAGAGTTGTGTTATTAAGCTACTACTGATAGACCGTGTAGCGGGCGTTAACATCGATTGATTCTAGGCCGGATTGATCGTGGCTGTCGAGCTTGCTGCTGTGTGTGTGATCGTGGGGGATGTTGAGAGATGTTGGTTTAGTCTGATGAACATATTGTATCTGCGTTCGTGTTGTTCACAGCATAAGACAGATATCTAGTGCGCTGGTTTCTGTGATTAGGTAGTGATGACTGTATTTATGAGTTAAGGCGACTCATTAATAATATGATCTTAGGTGATAAGTATGTCGTTGTATTGTAGAGTACGTTATGTGTCTTGGTTTCGTGTATTGCTGTGTAGGTGGGTGGGATTTAGTGGTTAGAGTGATATAGCGGTGTAGAGATTGAGATGCGCTGGTAGAGTCATGGGAATATGTGGATATGCTGTAGTAAGGCACGTGCTCTTGAAGTTGGGTTATTTGGGATGAGTCGGGATGATGTTAAAGTTGGAGGAGGGATTCGGACGATATTGGAGTAGGTAGGTAGGTTTTGTCTTATGTATGTAGTCTCTGGGGTGGTTTGCTTGGTTATGTTGGTCAATTTAGGTCGTATGTGAGTACGGCTATGGAGAGTGTGCAGCTATGTAGCTAGCTATTAGGTGGAGAGTATTTGTGGGGAGTTTCGTCGTAAAATCTTGGGTTCGATTGGTGATTAATTTGGTTAGGGTGTTATCTGATATGCGGGGTGAGATAGGTATATATAGGTTGCGTGTTCGGAGTGATGGGATGGTGTGTGGTACCATTCGTGTGGTGGTTCGAGTGTTAAATTATGATACTACTAGTATTATGTGCGTCAGTGAAATGATATGTGGTTATGAAATAGTAGGATTTATGATTTTTAGTTGTGGAGCGTCATGTGATGTGACTGAAGGAGTCTGGACATTGATGATAGTAAGAGTTATCTATAAGAGAGGGGACTCAGTGTGATGGTCGGCATATGTTGGTGAACTTGAGGTATTTAGGTATGGTTATCGTGATTCGCGTTCGTACGAATTTTAAGGTATTAGTTTGAAGTATGGTATGAGAGTACTATAGAGGACTCTCTCATATTGGAGGAGAGGAGTGTAGTATTGCATTTGATGACATGTGTTGATTTGAGTGTCTTAACTTGTTTGTTGAGTACTAGTCTAGTATCGGCTCTGGATCAGTGCTGAAGCTTGATTCGTAATCCAGCTACGTTTGCGTGTGTATAATCTATGTAGTGAGCTGTATATGTGCTTTGAGTGGTGATTATCTTAGTAGAGCTGGATGATGGAGGTGGGTAGGGTGTGTTTTCGCGTTGTTGATGTAGTCTGATGAGTTTATTTGTGATATAACTTATAGTATCGTTATCGGTGGGTGTGAGGAGTGAACATAATTTATATATTTGTAAATATTGGATTAGTGTATTTTTACTTGGTAGAAGATGTGGATTTACATGGAAAAGTTATAAAGTATTTGACCGTAATTGGTTGGAGTGGGTGTGCTCGTTTGTGTTTATGTTTAGATCTTCTTTAGTATGTCATTCGTGTTGTCGTGAGTAGGATGGAGGATATGTATTCCCTTTATGTTCTAGTGCGAGTAGGTTGGCGTATGGGTATGATCTGGCTAGTCGTCGTGGTCGATAGACGCTTGATACCGATCCCACTGTGTTAGGGTTAGAGTTATTGTACGTGTGTAATTGCGGCGGTATGAGGGGGATTGTTGATGAGAGATTTGTTAGGGATAGATACTGGGATTATAGAAAGTGAGAAGTCGGTGAAGTGATGGGTTGATATATTAAGATTATTGTTTATTTGGGTGAGCTGAATATGTGCGAGCTGTGAGTGTACCTGGTAAGGGTTGCAGTACAGGTTGTGGGATAATTTATTAAGCGGTGTATCAGATAGGAGATTTGAGTGTAGGCATGAGAGTTATGATCTAATTGTGATTGACGAGCTGGAGTTATAGGATGGGTGCATGGACTGGATGGGATTTTGGGATGTCAGTCGTTTATATGGATTGTGATTGCGCTGGGTATAGCTTAGTGAGGTGTGTTATGCGGAATGTGAGGTTAGTGATGGTTATTGAGTGGTCAGGATATCCAAATGTGTGGCGTATTAGATGAAAGGAACGGGATGTATTGTTTTATGAGAGTTAGATAATCGTTTGATGAAATGAAGTGGGATGTCTGCCGTTGGAAGTGGATTTGGCTATATGGATGTATCTGTCGGGCAGATATCGACTGAGGCAAGGCTCTTACTGAGATCGTCTCTGCGATGTGGGTATGTCGGCGTATTATGAGTGTTTAGTGTATAGTTGTGTAGTATCGGATGAAAAGAGTGTAAGTGGTCGTCGAGGGAAGTTAGTGTGGAAGGAGAGAGTGAGGATGCGGTGTAGAGATAGCGTGTGATTATTATGTCTGATTGATGAGCTATGATGATAGGTGTTCTGCACGCTTGTGTGTCGATACAGTATGATGTGATTGTTGCGATGTGGATGTGGCGCGTATTGTGGTAGTCTGTGAGTCGTGGGGATGGAGTCTGACGCATCTGGAGGTCCTGTGTTGGTTCGTAGATAACGTGTATGTATTAGACGTACTGTAAGTTTTATCATAATTAACTCTAGGTTCGTGTGTTACAGCGGTCTTTAGCGGTTATGTGTATATTTGCTGGGAATGTGATGTGGCTCTTGATGTTGGCTACTAGGTGGTTGTGTTATGAATGATAGATGTTTTGTTTATGTGTTCTGATGATGGTGGCGCTATGGATAGTATTAGGGTGGGTGAGTCCTAACAATAGGATCGTCGGACAGTGCACGATATACTTATCGGATGTTATAGTGATGTTTTTGCTGTTGTGCATTTTAGCGTGAGCTGCATGATGTATAGTGGAGTCCAATTGACTGGATTGATGTGTATTGCTTTGTAGCTTGCAGTTAGGAGTTGTCTTAGGTACGGGCGCGAGTTAGTACTTTATATTAGCGTATTAGTAGGTGGTATAGTAGATAGTTGTAGAGTGGTGCTGCATTTATCTAGTTATTAATGGTTAATTAGATATGTGGTTCGCGGCGGCTATATATGAGAACGTTGGTGTTATTTGTCAGGGATTAGTTGTTAATACTTCTGGCTTTGATTAGGATATAAATATTGCCTCGTAAAGATTTGATGTAGGTGGTTAATGGTGGAAGTGATGTTGGGTATCTCATTGTGATGTGAAAATGGTATTTATATTATCGTCCAGTCTATGTGTGAGTCTGTGGCAAGTAGTGATTTCAGTGGCAAGATTTTGGTGATTATATGTTGGTAAGGTGCATATTAGTGCTATTGAGATAAAATGATTTTATTTGCAAATATATTAGTGATTAGGCCTTTCTAGGTCAGCTGTTAATGGGACCTTTCTTATATGTAGTTTAATATTGTAGTGTTTGTGAGCTAGATTAGATGATGGTGCGACGGTGTAGATTACTTAAGTTGTTCATATACTAATGATGATATGGGCAGGTTAGTGGTCTCAGTGTTGTGTAAGGGCGTTGTGCGAGATCGTGCGTGGGTGTCTTTATATTGTGTAAGTAGTAAGGAATGCGTGTCGTCAGTGAGTGTGTTAGTTATTGGTTGACAGGTCGAATGGTTGTTCCATCTTTGAGTGCGGTGCGACAGGTTGGTATGACTGTAAGCGTCCAGCTGTGGTAGTGTGATCGCAAGAACTTTGGGGTGTTGATCAGTAGATTGTTGTCAAGTTTATCAAGACGTGGTTGGGCGCTTGGTTCGTGACTTGATCTGTTATCGGATATTTGGATCGATGGTATGGCGTGGCGTGGACTTGACTATGTGATATTAGTGGGTTGTATTATCAGGAGCGTCGACCATGGTGTTTAAGTGATAGAATACGCGGATAGTGTTTGGTTGGCACGTTGTAGTTGTAAGCGCCGCCTAGATTTTGAATCTATTTTTTAGAGTAATAATATAAGGTTTAGATATATGTAGTATATTATATAATGTGACTTAGCTGTGCGGCTCGGAAGTGCGCCAGTGTAGTGTTGCTTTGATAATGATCTGGCGACTGTAATTGTAGTTGTAAGTGGTAAGAGACTACTCTATAGTGTCAGCGGTGCTAAAGTATTGTCATCTGCTGTGGGTGGTCACTTAAGTGCGTGTGTGGGCCTTCTATATATTTGGTTAGTAGTATAATTTATATTTTTAATATAATAGGCAACATTTTGCGGTTTAAATGATATCACATTGAGTCTGTATGTGGGTTGTTGTCTTGGTGATGTTGATAGTGTGGGTAAGAGGTTTTGTTCGTTGTAAGTTATCGGTACTTTTGAGTTTATAGAATGAGGTGAGATCTAAGTTACTGAAGCTTTTCCGTGATTTGCGGCTTGAAGTGTGGTAGTTAGGAGTTTTTATGGTATTATGTTAATATGGTGTTGAGCTAGAAAGATTGAGTTATAAGTGTCAGGGCCAGTGTTGCAAAGGTGAGGATCTGATGTTAGCAAAGGTCGTTAGATATTTTATTTAAGGTTCGTATTTATTATTATTATATTAGTATGTATTTGTAACAGTGAATTTAGTTCGTAGAGAGAGTGTTAATTAAACGCACGTTTGAGATATAATGCGTTTTGTGTGTGTGAATGATTTTGGTTAGTAATGATCTGTAAACTATTAGTGTGAGATTTGATTTCTGGATTGAGAAGTGATATGTTGCGTATCTAAGTGATAAGTGATTCTGTGATACATATCGTTGATTTTATACTGATATATATTTTGACATATCCTTGAGGTTGTCACTGCTAAGATGTGAGTGCTACTGTGATAGTTCAAGTTGAGTCGATATGGTCTTCGGGGTCACTGGAGTTGTTGTGTTGTGTGTCTGTATAGAACATGATTTTTTTCTGAGATTTGAGGAGAGTATTTTACAAGCGTTAATGTTTTTAAGAGGAAAGCTGGGTGTTAGAGTCAGTGGGGTCAGATGCGTATCGAATGAGTGTTGGTGTTGCTTTTTCACGACGTTTGTAGGATGATGAAGTATCTGCGCTGAAGTCGGGAGTATGCTGTTTACTTATCAACTATGTGGAGTATAGCCTCTTGTATTTATGAGTCTGTGTGACGAGGTAGTTTGGGGAGATCGTTGTAGTGTGATTACCGTTTTTGTGTATCTTATTGAGTATGTGCTTGTTAGAGTATTTATACTATGCTGGT
The DNA here is from genome assembly GCA_015478945.1 of Trachelipus rathkii. Classification (NCBI taxonomy): domain Eukaryota; kingdom Metazoa; phylum Arthropoda; class Malacostraca; order Isopoda; family Trachelipodidae; genus Trachelipus; species Trachelipus rathkii. The sequence continues at coordinate 27,649 of JABUQX010034120.1, forward strand.
AAGACTAAGTCTGAGAGGAAGATTTGGGTGATGGATGGGGTGGAAAGGATAATGCGCTGTATGATGGTAGTGTGGTTGCTGTTGGGGATAGAGGTTAGCATGTGAATTAGTGACGGAGCTGTGCAGGAGAATAAGAGTGATGAATGCGATATAAAGAATGATTGATAGGCTAGCTGCAGCATAGTACATTCTGAAGGGGAGTGAATGTCCATTTTTAATATAGTAGCGTTATGTATATGATATTATGTTTTATTTAACTTTATTTGGTATGAATTATATTTTGTGATTTTGGATTTGAAAATGAATGCACTATATGGCTATTAGGATTCGGACAGGTGTGTAGTGTGATCAGTGGTTGTCTCCTGAAAACGTATCATTTGGATCGTCCAGCACTCATCAAAATATAAAATATCGAACATTGTGCAGGTTCTGGGTCTTATTTATTATTTTATTAATTATTTTTATTTTAATTTATTAATTATTATTATTATTTATTATTATTATTATTGAGTTTATTATTATTATTAGTTTTTATTCGAGTTATTTCTTCTAATCTCCATTTACTATCACTATATCATTCATTGATATTACCTATTCTATTATTCTCTCATCTAATTATATATCGTATATTTTTATCATTTTACTATTTAAATTTATTATTATATTAATTATTATATTATAATAATTATATTATTATTTTATAATTTATTTCTAATAATTTTATCTACGGATTTACAGTCTTACGGTGTACTTTAATCGTCTTACGTCTTACGTCTATTATTGGAGGCCTACGGCATGTCAGCGGAGACAAATTTTCGATATCACAAGGCAGTTACCCTTTCCAGAAGTATAATTTCCATCCTCCCAATAATTGTCATAAAATTCCCGATTATTATTTACCCTCTCCAACTGTCCAAGATCCTCCCCCATAATCTGTACTAAGATGCATCTCCACCCTAACTAGTCATAAGATGTCCAAACTCTCACTCAACCCCCCCCCATGGGTTCAATGGAAAAATGGGCCCACTTCCATTTCCTCCAACTGTCAAAGATGTCCTATCTTCTCAGATCTGTCAAAAAATCCCTCCCCGGGCTTAATACTTGTCAAACAGCTGCCTCTTTATCCTCCCAACATTGTGCAATAAGACGCCTCACTAAAGCCCCAACTGTCAAAAATAAAACCACAACCTTAATCCCTTCACCGAGTTAGAAGTAGCAATACTTCTTGACCTGCGTATGAAGTACTTAAGGATTATATTTTAAGAGAAATATTGATGCTTGGCTATCCTTCCTAAACCAACAATGTCAGAAGAATACCCTTGATCAAATTTGTATCTTTT
>JABUQX010034121.1:0-14947 GCA_015478945.1 Trachelipus rathkii
TAAGGAGGGGATTACATTTGGAAAAACAGATTTTGTGGGAGAGCATAAATTTGCTAAGGGCATGGCACAATGGGAGAACGTGTCTCAAGTTTCAGCGAGTTAGGCTTAGGTCGTGGGTGGTGGAGAGTGGAGGGAGTAAAACCGAGGGGAAGATGGAGGAATAAATATTGTTAGTAAATTGGATTAATAATTTTCAGCGGGTCGGATCAGATATGAGCCCTTAAGGTTAAAGACACAGTTATTGGACATCTGCCGCGATATAAACAGCTTTAGCATGATGGGAGAAGAGCATGGTTTTTAAACGGTAACTTCTGGAGGGGATAGGGCTCTGTCTTGTGAAACATAATTCTTGTTTGGAACAGGACTATGTCCTAATAAAAACATTAGTGGTCTTGTTCTGTAGGCAAGTAGCTCCTCGTAGGTCTCCAATTTGAAAGGGAAAAGACGTAAGAACGATATTAGAAATCGTATAATCAAGAATGTATTATAGGTAGAGACTGTAAGTATTATTATAATAGGCGGGCTATATATATAAATTAAATTATTTCAGTAGCTTTATATAACCTATATAAAAATTAACTTAAATTATTAACTTCAATATATATATACATAATATAATAAAAACATCTTTCTTTTTGAATATATTTTATTTAATATATTATATTACGTTTTTTTCACATAATATATATATAATATAATTATAATATATATATTATATATATAAGTAGGCGTTTATATCGGAATATTAATGATGTAGAATATGATATTTTTTAAAAATTTTATAACTAATCAGTATATTAAATTGTGATATTATTAATTAATTATGTGAGCAAACCACATAGTTTTGTATAATGTGATATTCATGTGTTATAATATTATTGAGTGAATCTAGTACTTATAAATAATAGCATACTATAAGGTATATAATATATAATAGTTATATATATATATATGGAGTGTATAATATATTAAATATATAGTTGATAATATATATATGGATAAAATTTTATGCCTAATATATGTAGTTTATATATATATTTTAATACCGCCAATATATACATATTATTAATAGTAATTACAATAATAATACTTTTTATTTCAGTACTAAATATTATTATAACCCTACTATTGATAACATGGGGGCAAATTAGCTATATATAATTTAATATATATAATAGGTTCAAAACATATATAATTATATATTGATAATAATATATGATAATATAATGCACAAGAGAGGTATATTGAGTTAACGTATTGCTGGTTAGACGGTACCGTACCAGTAACCGTCAATTTCACCACTAGAACATCTATTTATGTATCATGAGTGCTAACACTTTTGCGAAAAATAAATTGGGGTCTTTAAATACCGACCTAAAGCCCCATTGCTCTCATGTATCGCGACTTTTAGATAAACTATTTGTCATATTAAACAGTTAAAATTAGGGTGACAAATATATATTATTTATAGGTTATTATTCTTAAATAATAATTTAAATCACTTATATATATTATTATAATAATATAATTAATTTCATTCCTACATACCTATATTGTAATATGATTGAAACAGAAAAATGGTATCAAACCCTCAACTGGGACGATAAAGCCTATTCAAAAGGAGGGAAAAACTTACTTATGGTTAATTTCTACCTTAGGATCGCAACAATAGCTGTATCTTCTGATGTGGCCACCGCCGATTAAGCCTATATTATATATATTTATTCATAGTAGGGTATATATATAACCTACTGACATTATGAGGGGTAACGTGAAAACAAAAATCTATTTATATACCACCGATTGAGGATTTGGGGGTTTTATATTTTATATTATTTTGTTATTTTATAGTCATTATTTTAATTTTAATTATAGTCACATAAATGTTAGGGATACTGATTTAATTTAATAATGAGCGTCCTGATAGATAAAATTTAAGTTTATATTTATTATTTATATTTTAATATATTTATTGTTATACTCTATTATAATATTGTATCCATTATATACTATTACTTTTTAAAATATCGTATAGTATATTATTACTAATTTATATCAGTTAGGGCGCATAGCTCAACACGCCTCCAATAATGAGTTAAATAATATAGTAGTATATATTATTATATTATTGTATATTATAATTATATATAGTATATACATAGAATATAGATTAGGAATTAAAAGCTCTGGTATCTTCTATATACATTATCCCATTTTTAAGTTGTCTTTTCTTAAATCTAACTATCTTTTCCGCTTAATATTTCTTACATCTTTTTGAACATGGTGAGAAACGGTTAATTTTAGCAAAGAAAAACAATCGGAAGACCTAAAATTTTTGGCATGATTTAAAAAGTCTCGAAAAGAGCGGCATAGATTATGGGATCCATGAGGGTATATATTTTAGGACAGTAGACAAGTAAAAATATGTAGTTTTCTCTAACTTCTTTTTTGAAAAAAATAGTTTTCAAAATGTTATTAAATCAATATTTAATATTCAAATAAATAAATTTATATAATAATAATAATTAATAATTATTTTGAGAAAAACTATAATTAAAAATTAACCTAAACGATAAATTTTTTTTTGAATTAATAACAAATAAATACTCAATAACAGTCGTTTAACATAATAATAATTTATTCAGTAATTCGTGTTAATGATAAAGATAATGGTCCAATATTAGTTGATAATTGTATGCATTGATTAATTGAATGACATTGATTGCACATAAAGATAATGAATGATAATATATAATATTTTATATATAATAATAAATAATTGAATACATATAGTAATATATCAATAGAATAATAATATAATATGAATATAATAATAATAATAATAATAATAATAATAATAATAATAATATCATAAATAATAATAGTAATAAAATAATAAATATAAAATAATATATATATAATAATAAAAAATAAATAATTAATAAAATAATAATAATAATAATAATAATATATAGGGATACACTAATAATACTTTATACTTCTTAAACTGACAACTATGCACTACCACACCTTTGCTAGAAGCCATGTTGTGTGGTAGGTTTTTCAACTTTCAAGGGAAACCTATTATAAAAAATTCCACACCCACATAATGTTTTTGGAAAGTATGACATAACATATTTATACTACTAAATACTTTCGCTCGCCAACACAAATTTGCTCACTTATATATTATACATTTGTTGCACATGTATATATTATAGCGGTATAAGATGAAGCAATTACAAAAGTACAGGAGGGGGGATGGGGGGACAGTTTTTTTTAAGAATAAATATCATTCCTAATAGCACATTTTCTGGGATGGACTGGGAGCAGATCTTCAAAATTCATATGGACGGTCTCGAGCTTTTCAAAGCATTATGTGTAGTGTATTAGTAATGCATTTGATCTTGGTGGTAGAGTTGTTATTTGGGTTTCAATAAAGTTGCGATTGATGATGGTTTATGTGTTTAAGTTTACAGGAAAGAAAATGAATTATACTCCATCAGTGTGGGATGGTATGTCCGGATCCTCTTACCATAGTATTATATATATTTAATTTATATTATATATATTATATTTATATATATCATATATTTATATATATATGTTATATATATATATATTATATATATATATAAATATAATTAAGACTTCACTCAAGTTGGTGTTTTTGAAGGTCCTATATTCTAAGGATTTACGTTTCACTTTTTTACTTCTTTCAATAATTTGAGTGTCCTTCCCTTGTTGCCGACTTGGGTTCGAAACAAAAAGCTCTAGTTCAATTAAATAATACATTTTGTTCATAATCCAATTTCACACACACGCACACCCACACAGACACACACTCACAAAGACACACTACACACACACATCACTATATATATGATTTATTTATATATTATATATATATATATAGTATAGTATGATATAGATATATATATATATATTATAGATAATATTGATTATATATGATATATTAAATTATGATATATTAATTATATAGATTAGATATACAATATATATATATATTGTGGAGTAACATATATAATAAAATAAAAAGATGGTGCTTTCAAGGCATTATCGGACCCAAAGTAATTCACACGAGTAGGTAATTGTTTTGGGTCGGATAAAACCCTCAAGGAATTATGCACTATTTCACGTTTTTGGCTTGCTATTTATTAATTCATGATTGCTAGTTATACAATATATATATTATATATATATTATATATATATTATTATATATAATTATAAATATATATATATTATATAGTATATATATATTATAATATTTTATTTATATTATATATATATATGCTTTCCCAGAGCTAAACTGTAAAAAGGCGCACAGTCCTAATGGTATGAATCGTGTGTCCCTCAAAACTTGTGCTTTTTAGCATACAGCCAACCTTGAAAGAGTGTTTCTTTCTGCCAATCAATATGAAATAATGTATGTTACAGGAAGCGTGCTCTAATTCAGCCATTACCGAAAATCTCGCTGAAGATCTCGCTGAACCATCCAACCATCGTCCTATCTCTTATCTCTTTAACATCTGTTCTATTCAGAGTTGTCGAATTTATCTTTAAGAGGAAGATTTTAAAACATGTCAAATCTTCTTCTAATCTTATTTATCTCTTCAGATCAGCTGTATAACTTCCGTAAGGAATACTTCATCTTCTTTCCTTTCTCTTCTCTCCGACTCTTCGTCCTCTTCTGCTCTTCTCTTCACTTCGGACCTTTACCCAAATTATCGAAAGGAAAAAGGGGTCAACATCTGTAAAAAAAAAAAATTGGTTATTTAGAGTTTCTCTAACGAATCCAACAAAACTTAACCTAACCTAACCTAACCTAAAGTAACGCCTAACCTAACCTAACCTAACGAATCCAACAAAACTTGACTAACTACCAACCTAACCTAGACCTTAACTATACCTAGTACAACCTAACTAACATATCTAACCTGCGGCGGTGGCTGTACAGCATTTTTTTTTATCTTGTGTAGCCTTTTCCTGTCGACCCATGTATGATACCTATCATGATATCAAGTACGATACTAGTCATGATATCAATCATGATACCAAGCTTGATACCAGGCATGATATTAATTATGATATCAATCATGATGTTAATCATGATCCAACGATGCCGTCAGATTGATGATGTTACGATAATAGAATTTTTGTTACGTCCATGAGAACCTGCCTTCATAAAAGGCAATGGACGAATCATACTGGATAACAAGAAGGCGATAAGCTTAATTATACATGGAAGTAACAGAGGTGGGATTAATGTATTTATAAGTGATTCCTAATTTATAACTTTTCAACTAGTGAGAAATTGGAGGTGTTAGTTCATATAAGATTTTTTCCAGGCTTTAAAGATAATCCAACATACCTCGATCAATGCTGAATACTTTATATTAAATTACATTGTTCAGTACGGTGTCAATGGTTATAAGGGTACATTAATTCCCATTTTAATATATTATAAACTATCTTTAAACTTATGTTTAATGTAATAATGTTTAATAAATGTTATTTTCTATGTTGTCAAATATCTTCTGAATATATTAAAATGTACATTAAATAAGTTAATTTTTAATTATTATTACTAATGGTTATAGGGATCACCTTGATTGCGATATTAATATAGGATTAAAATCTATGCTTGTGATTTTAGGTGTGTTGTGAGTTGTATTTGTGTGGTGTGTGGGGTGTGTGTGATATGGGAGTTGGTTAGGTTTGGATATAATATAATATATATTAATTAATAAATAATAATATTATATGATATTAATTGAATATAATAAATAATAATATAATAATAATATTATAATAATAAGTCATTAATTTGGTTTAAATATATATCATAAATAAATAATAATTAAATAATATATAAATTATTAATAATAATTATTATTTTATGACTTTTAATTAATTATTCGAAAATAGTAAATCAAGATTTGAGATAATGACTAAGCCCCCGCTATTCTGCTGGTAAGTATTGTAACTTATTCTAAAATTATTATTAACTCTTAGTATTAAATGAACTATGCTGTATGTCAGTTAGGCTAGGTTTAGATATATTTAATTTATGTATTAATTTTCAATATTACATTGTTAAAGTAAAATTAACATTAATATAATTATTTAGAGATATGTTTTGAAAAAAGTTAGTTGATATATTTATATCATTTAACTGAACGTTTTGATATATTAAACATTTAACAACAACAAAAAATTTAATATCAACAACAACAACATCAAACAACTGCAATACAAATAGCATACAACAAATCGCGACATTCAACAACAAACAACTACAGCAAAGAATTTATTTTTATGTTTGTAACTATATCAAAAACAATTTTAATAGAATATATGACTTGAATCAATAATGATCAATAGATCATGGAAGGGTTAGGAGGATTAGAGGAGATATTTTGATTATGAGAACTAGAAAGATTTATATTTCCGATAAAATATAATATAAAATTAAAGTTAATAACATAAAAGTTTATGTTACGAAATTAAAAACAGCTGTGTAAATTCATTTTCGTTAATAAATTTCACTTAAATAGTTGTCCAATTGTTAATTACAAAATATGATCTTGAATCAATAGATTCAAATAGATCAAATAGAATCTATGGATGAGGGAGGGGTAGGGATGGTTTGATTTACTGAAGGACTGATTTACTGCTTTAAGGGGTATGTAAAAAATGCAAATTTATTAAGTTATAAACATAAAAAGCATAAAATTTTGAATATTAGTAAATAACAAAATATGTTTAAAGAAAACAGAACAGAAATAAATAATAAACCTTATAGTGTTTAAATTTGTTAAAATACAAAATCATACTTGAATCATAGAATCAAAAGATAATGGACTTTGGAGAATCAATGGAATCAATTTCGGTCAATAGAACCGTCAAATCAACTTAGCAATCAAAATTCATTTCCGTATATGATCATTGAGTGTCTGTGTGATAGTGTAACTGGAAAGGCGTGAGAGGTAAGTTATTTTGATTAACTGATAATAAATTATCTGATATTAGGAGGTATGTAAAAATGCACAAAATTTTTTATTTAAGTTATGAACATAAAAGAATAAAGTTTTTTTAGTAAAAATAAATGTTTAAAATAAATCAAAACAAATATATCGATATTGGTTTGCGAAAGATCAGCAAGAAAAAATAAATTTATTAAAAGAAAAACAGATAAAAAAGCAAAATAAAAAAATTAAACACAAAGTATAAATGTAAAAATAAAACTTATAAATAAATAAAATGTTAGAGAAAATAAATTTGAATAAAAAAACAAAATATTTAATTCAAAACAGTTAGTTTGTAATTTTGGAAAAGAAAAAGACATAAAATTATAGAAAATGAAACTTTTATAATGTTAAAATAAGCAAACAAATATATACATGTTAAATTTTAGTAAAGAAAAAATATATAATTAGTAACGTTTTAAAAAATAAATAAAAATTTTAAAATATGTATGCATCAATACATGAGACAACATGAAATTGCAACGATTTGCTGATGCAATGCAATTACACTTAATGTACATGTTAGAACAGAAGCAGTTATGTGAAAAGTAAATGAATATTGTATTATTAAACGAATGTTTACTAACTCCGGCACCGCACCGGTTTCTGCCAGCAGCGGGGCCGCGTACCAACTCTGTCTCCTACTCAGACTCTTTCCTTCATCCCTCCTTCTTCCTCTGTTTTGCATTCCATGCATTTTTTTTTTCAGTCGAGACCCCCTCCGTTGGGGGTCCCAGACACCATTTCGGACCTATAACCGTCATTTTCGAGATCTACAGGTTCAATTAACTATGGACTTATTTTGATTATAAATATGGGAAACTAAACGAATAATTTATTAACTCGGCATCCGCACCAAGCTCCAGCAACCGGTGCCCGAATGCCACTCCGACTCCTCTCCGACTCAGACTCCTTCTCCAACTCTTTTCTTCTCTGACTCCTCCTTCCTCCATCCTTCCTCCTTTTTCCGCCATCTTCCTTTCTTCTTCCTCTGTTTTGCATTCCTTGCATTTCTTCTTTTTTTCGGGAGGGGACCCCCTCCGGGGGGTCTCTGGAACCCGAAGCCGAATCCGACTCGGAATCCTTCTCCAACTCCGGCTCCTCTACCAAGCCTCAAATTTCAGCCTTCTACGATCAATTTAATTTTTAGGTGGGCTGCGTCCCCCCCCCTTAAGGGGGGGGACGCTGGGGTACGTAATCCTGGGCGGTGCGGGGCCATATACGGTTATAATATATATTTATATATATTTATTTATTTATTTTTTATTTATTATTTATTTATTTATTTATTATTTATTTAATTTTTATTCATTATTTATTTATTATTTATTTATTTATTTTTTTATTGTTTCGAAAAAAAAACCTTCGTTTTTTTTTTCGTCGATCGAAGGGGTAGAAATTCACACGGTAATTAAAAAATTCCCATGAAAAAAGGGTCGCTATTCAAGGCTCGCTCTTTCACTTCCGGCCTTTGGAACCCAACCCCTACTACAGCGAATAATCGACTGAAATTTAAATAATTTTAATGATTTTCTTTCGATTATATTTTTCAGTGTTAAAAGCCAACCAGAGCACGTAGAAAGACGATTTAAAAATTGTTTTAGGGGTAAAAAACATCGATAAATTGATTGAAACCATCAAAAATGATCTATCGATCATTTAAAACCTTCCAGGAACCAAAAAGCTCCCTCAAGAGGGGCTCCGCCCCCCCCTTTTGGAGGCTAAACCTCCGAAAACGGTCTTCCAGACCTTAAATTCGGTCTCACCGACCTTAAAAACCCTAACCTTGACACGTCAAGCTTGAAAAACCAAATGTTGCCAAATGTTGCTTGCAACATGTGCAACATTGCATGCAACATTGCCTTGCAACATTTTGGCGGTTAGTTGTCCACCCCTTACTACTTTCGTGGTTCGTACCTTTCCTCACACCATTCCTATACAGTAATGTGTATAAACTTGACCACCAGGCACCCTTTTTCACACAACACACTGTCTTACATACACAATTACATGCTCTTTTTACAACTTCTTTTCATAAAATGACGCAAATAAACGTTCTTTCAGAGTAACCAAGCGGGGTGGCTTCCAAAAATAGTCCCTCATCCACCTCTACCCATCCTCCCTTCACTACCCGCAGTCCCGCACCCGAGATTTGGATGGTGACTTCAATGTAATTTTTTAGCCCGACCATTTGGGTTGCTTCATGGAATACATTTTTCCTTCTTTATTAATTTTTACAACCATTTGAGTGTTTATGAAATGTATAAAAAATATCAGTTTGTTGTAAGCATCATCTTGCTCTACCTCTATTTGATATCAATCTTTCTTCTTTTTCTTAATCAGAATACTAAAAGTGTTTTGAGGAGTTCTGAATAGCAAAAACCTCATACTAATGTTCCTACTCCATCTGTCTTCATCCTCAATTTCATCCAAAAATCGGTTGTTTTACCTGCTCCTATGTAGACAAAAAAGTCTGAATTTATCCCTTTCAGTGCCTCTGATTGGAGGTCTTAAGAATTTTTAACTTATGGCTTCAGGCTCTCTTGCAAAATCTATGGCTAAATTTACCTGTTTAGTATTTTTTAAGTAAAAATCAGCTGATTATCCTAAATTCATCCACTACTCAACTACTTTAGACTCCAAAATAAGTTTAAATTCTCTCGTCTTCTCCCCTTTTTTAAAATCATCATTCTTGGTAATTTCAATATTCACCACTTCTAATGACTTTCCTCTAATCCAAAAGACACAGCTAGTGAATTCGTCTCTTTACAAATTTTTTCAAACTCTAACAGATTCTTTACAAGCTTTTTACAAATTCTAACAAATCCTTCACAAACTCAAACAAACTTTTTATAAAATCTAATAAATTCATTACAAATTCAAAAACTTTTACAAACTAAAATACTCTTTACAAACTCTTTATAATCCCTTTACAAAAATGGTAACACAGGTAATCTTTTCAACAGGAAATACCAAACACTATACTTCTATTAAACCCACCCTGCTAACTAGTCGGACTATGCGGTCGTAATTTCTTTGATATTCTATGGAAATGCTATCTAACTTTGAGATGTAGCTCGAACGCCCATAATCCGAGAACGATTTTCTTGGCATGAGAGAAAGCGATAAATATTTCATAATGAAGATGCACGTGATGAGTAAATTAATTTGGCCGGAGGCCGGAGAATGATAAATAATTTAATATATATATTTAATATTATTAATTTATATATTATTAATTATTATAATATTTAGTTATGATAGTATATGGTATAATAATAATATAATTAGTTAATATAATATATATATATATTTTGATGGGTGTTTTATAATTGGTTATTTATATATATTGGTTATTTGAGATTATTATATATGTGATTATAAATATAATATATATATATATATATATTAATATATATAGGTTTAATATAGCTATGAGGTTACTCTAATACTATTGCAATCTAATCATGATACCTTCCTCGTACCGGATTGTAAGTAGTAACTACGCTCATGATGCAAGTATTACTAACTACTTGAAGAGATGGCTAACCGTAGAGGTGTGAACTACTTGTCGCTATGGAATAGCTATGATCCTGAGTCAAGAGGAAACCCATAAGAAAGGTTCAATTAAATATTATATTATATTTGCACAAAAACTTTACTGGATAATCTTGAAAAGAAACATAAACCACATAATTAAGATAAAAGAAATTCTAATTCTTCAAGAGGAATTAGTGGACCGAAAAAAGAATCTACATGAATAATTCACAAGATACAAGGCAGATGATGGATCATCATGTATCTACATCCAGATTGGGCGATTTGCAACTAATTTTCTACCTCCTATTGGTTTAGATAAAAGATTTGGTATGGCTTCAAATCCTGCCTGTATGAATATAACTGAGGAATACAAAAGGATTTGGTGACATTTATATGGATAGAAAAAAGCGCAGAAATTTCATTTCAAAATTTGGGAAATGAGTGCTTAGGGAGCAATGCTGGGACATTTTCTATTTGTTAGATAGACATAATATGGAATTTATAAAGAGGATTTTAATAAAGTCACAGTATGTCCACAATTATTATGATATTTGCTATCAAGGAGGTAACTATGTTTTGGCAGAGGATTTATGCCCAAACAAGATATAAAAGGGTAAAAGAACTAAAATTAGACTTCAGCTGCAAGTAAAATTTATCCAAGCAATATCATTACATCACGATTATTTGGACTTGCTCCAATATTAACAATGATAAGCTTTATTAGTATGTCATGGCTCCATTGGATGATTAAAGTTTTTAAGAAGGAAAGAGATGGAACATTACAAATCAGAAAGTTTTAGTTGTTTCTCACATCTAGATTTCATTTTTGTAATATGTCTAAAAAAGTGAGGAAATACTTATAAGAGCTGGGATTTAAAAATAGAAAATATTTCAGGGTTGTCCTAACGATGAAGTCATCGCACCAAACATTACAAAAGTAATGAGAGCGACAGGTGTTTTATAATGTTTTATTTGCGGATTCTCCATACAGCTAGTTAATACATGATGCATATTGTTTTTCAATAATTCAACTAAAAATTTAATTACTTTATGTAGGAATTTAATTAGTTAAGAGACCATTTTAGATAGATTCACCATATTTGTCTTACATACTAAGTTAACATGTAAATTTCGGAAATATATCTCAAAAATTTGCCAATAACACAAGCTTATCCAAGATTTGGAAACAATAAGATGGAATTCATCATATTATATGCTGGAAAGGGATCATAAAGCAAAAAATTGCAATTACTTATATATTCTTCAAATTCGAAAAATAATCTAGATATCTTAAATGCAAATCACTGGAAGCTTATGGAGAATATTTATAGGTAGTATTTAAGCTATCAACCGATTTGAAAGAATATAACTTAAAACAGGCGAGTGATGATGATGTAGATTTATCTTTAAGTAATTTACCTACGGAGTTAAATGCATTTAATGCATTGCAAAAATATTTGGCAAAAACTTGGAAGAATAGCAGGTGTAAAAAACTATGAAAGATGAAATTACTGATTTTACTGAACGTTTTATTGGATTTAACGCAATTAAAGAGAGAAACTTTATGTACTTAATCACAGTTTCTAAATCCACAAAACAAATTAGCTCCCTTTGATATTAATTAATGATCAGAATAATAAAATTTATGCTCTAAGAGAAAGTAAAACTTTTTATAAAAAGCTAAATAGAAAATATTATTTTACAATTTAAGTTCTAAGATTCTTGTAAAGAAGTAAAATGATGATCAAGAATGATGCAGTTCTCTATTATTACAGATTCACATGAAGAAATCTGAAAATTGAATAAACGTGCAGATATTGAGAGGAAACACATTCAAATTTCTGGAAGTGCTTTGATAGACATGTCTACAGATATTACAAATTCCTCAATGTAATAAAAAATGTAATGATATTCAATAGCATCAATACCAAGTGGAACTGATTACAAAGATAGAAAAAAATTAAGTTAAAAATGCAACGTAGTTAAAGCAGTATTAGAAGGTTTGTGTGAAATTATTGAAAAAATATTTTACATTCAAAACTACTGTGGATAAATATTTTTGCAGCACCAACTTATGAAACGAAAATCGAATGCTGATTCACTGTTTATGTAGTGAAAGAAAAGAAAAGCTTTCTTATTTCTGATTGCATCTTTACCTGATAATTAGCTAGGAAATTAATCTCGCTCTGCTCCACTTCATTAGATGTTATTTAAGGTACGAGGATAGAAAAGAATTAATAAAAAAATTGTCCCCCTCTCCCCTCTTTAACCTAGCTAGGTAAATATTTAATACAAAGTAAAAGGGAATCGTCCTTTCTCCAAACACTATTAGCTAGACTGTAGATCAGCTACTCATGTTTCTTCATCAAGAATTTAAGAGCATTTTGATTTTAAATATTAAGAGAAATGCAACCTAAATAGCAATACATAAGCTAATTTAACTTCCATTTCGCTGACTTTGTGTTTAAAAAAAAATTTTAAATTTCTCTAAAAAATTTCTATTTGTGATACTCTTTTAACTAGTTCCGTGCATTTTGTCTGCACTTTTATATTATATAATATTATATATATTATTATATATAATATATATATATATATTATATATAGTAATATATATATATATATATTTATAATATATATATATTATATATATTATTTATAATATATATACATTAATATATATATATTTTTTAATATTTTATTATTATATACTTATAATTATTATAATTATATATTTATATAATGTAAGTAATCCTACGTTTTGGGATCCTCCACCTTTTTCTGGTTAATATGAGGTTATAAATAGAGATAATAGTGTCTGAAATACTTGGTAAATATAATCTATATATATTGTGTGAAAAGCTCGAATCCGTGTAAATGTCAAGTCTGTTTAGGATGTATATAGAGGGGGTTCACCCCCGAGAGCGTACCGCTTACGCCCGCGTTTATTAACCCTTTTGGCTTCCAAATCCCGAAATTGAGTTAGGCCTAACGGCTAATCATTGATCCAGGTGTTCGTATAGCTGCGTGAGAGAGTGATAGCGAGAGCCGTTTACGCGCAAGAGCTTGAGCGATGCACATACACCGCAATGCTATAATTATTTAATTATTACGTTTATTTCTTGAAGAATTCGTAATTTCCGAAGGTAAATAGAATCTGAGTCGAACGATCCCTGTAAGGGATCGTTTTTTTTACCCACTCCGACTTTGCGATTTCCGCCGTGGCCGGGCGTCTTCGCATCCGGTTTTGAACGTTCCGAACGTTTTGAGGCCATTATGCCCGCCTCCCGATTCCGAAACTTATCGGTATCGTGCTAAGGACATTTGGAGTGGTGGTTAGATGATCAGGTAACTGTCTTATTGTATACGGAAAGTTACGGCTTTATGCGTGGGTCTTCGCGTTCCGTATTAGGGTGTTGGACACCACCCCATAAATAATAATGAAATGTACTTTTGATTCTGTTTAGAATTAATGCATGTAATAAGTATTGGGTGAGGGAGGAGTTCAGTAGTTTGATATCTTGGGTCTATGAGAGACGTGAGGTATAGATGTGAATTCTGAGGAGTTGGCTCCGGCACCGGTGGATCGGGATGAACGACTCGTGGTGGCACCGAGGTTAATAAACCGAATCTGTTTATAGGACAACATAGTGTCTATATAGAAGTGGGGTTTATAACGAGGTCGTTAGAGTTTCCGAATTATGGATGGTGATTGGAGTACATTGCACTTTGTAGTAGTGGTCATCTAGGACCCCCTACCATTAAAAGAGGGGTCTCCGGGACTGAGGAAAGAGCACAGTATGATGCGGTAAATACAGGTGTCGATGAGATTGTAGGGAGTGTTAATTCATAACTTGAAGGATGATGACAATAAGAATGGATAGAAGGAGAATCCTGACTCAGATGAAGAAGTAGGAAGTTGACAGCTGCCCGGTGCTGGTTCTTGCCGGATGGCGATGCCGGGAGAGTTAGATTTAATATATTAGTGTAAATGATACAAAATGTTGGCTGTCTTATATAGTTATTTGGGTCGTAGATTTACGAAAATAATGTTTCAGAACCAGGTTTCATATGAAATAGAAATTTCTTTTTATTTATGTGGTTTATGTTTATACCTTCAAATTTACGTTTTTATATACCCATAAAGCAAGTAAATCACTAAATACAAACCACTTATCTCACCCGGGCATCTACTCCCTCGCTGACGCATCTGTGATCTATTGATCTATTGAGGTATTAAAGGTCACATTTTTGAGTATCATTTTTTGGGAGTAAACATAACATAAAAATCGGTTCTTCTAATAAAATATCAGAAAATATTTACTGCTGATCGTAACAAAGTTTTTTACAGTAACA
>JABUQX010034123.1:0-15000 GCA_015478945.1 Trachelipus rathkii
TAAATAAATAATAAAATATTTAACTCTATGATATTATTTTTTCACTTAAATATTTATTTACAACATTAAAATTTAGAATCTTAAAAATTAGAAGAAGCATCATATTTTATTTATTACAAACTATTTGTAAATTATTTGTTAATCCTTATAAAATTGAGAGTTTTTAAACGTATAATTTAAGCATTATTGAAATAAATGAAATTGAGCTTCAATTGACAATTGACAATTTTCAAAAAAACAGAAAAGCAAATTTGCTTATTAATATTATTAAGGTGTCTTAAATTGATTAACGTTAATTAATGACCATACTAATATAGTTTTGAGCTTTCATTAACGTTAAAAATTTATTATTATTGTGTTTACTTTTTTTCTTTAAAAAAATTTATTATAACTTAGAAAATATTATTTGTACTAATTAAAAATAGGTCTAACGTTCCTAAATATTAGTTAGAACTCTTAAAGTACGTAAATTATTATTTCCTTAAAATTTCAACATTTGAAATTATTATTGGTAATTCTAAAAAATGAGTTTTTAACGGTATTTTCAAGTCAATATTGAAAAAAATAAGTTTTTTTCGCTTTAATTGAAAAATATCAAATAAAGTACTAAAGGAGAAATTATTTAATATGTTATTAAAGGTTGTCTAATATTGACTTATCTTTATATTTATATGCATATATTCAATACTTGGAATATTTACCAAAACTTAAAAATTACATATTATTTAGAAGTTTATGTGTAAACCTGTTTTAATAAAAAAATTTAACTATCAAAATTACGCTTTTCTTATATTAGAGTGACATAAATTTATAAACATTACAATTAACTCGTCAAGGTAGGCGAAAGTATCGATTTTTCTACTAAATTTCTACATTTGAAAATTATTTGGTAATTTACTTATAAATTTGAGAGTTATTTTAACGGTATTATTATATCAGACTCAATTTGAAAAATTATAAATGTTTTCATGAGAAATGCTTTTATTTTTTGAAAAATAGTCAGAAAAAAGGAATTTTAATTAATAGTATTTTTGTTGTCCAAAGTTATTGTACGTATTTATTTTATATTGTATTTCATAATATTTGTTTCTTATAATAACCAAATAATTTTACAATTAAGTTGTGACCTGTTTACTAAATAAAAAAAATTTTTAAACTTTACTAAAATTAATACTTTTAAACCACAAAATTTTCTTCAATTATAAATTTGACCGTTTTACTAATTAGTACGATTTTTTCTAAATGTTCAACATTTGAATTATTCATCAGATCATTATCTTAATAATTGAGTATCTTATTATTAACGGTATTTTTACAGCATCTTGAAAAAAATATGAATGTGTATTTCATTGAAATGCAAAATTCAAAAAGATATGCAATATAAAATCAATAATATATTAATTAGATTATTTACGGAGTGTTTTAATAATTGACGTTTTTATTAATGTAAATCTATTAATTTGGTTTTTATATACCCAAATATATTTATATTACATTGTTAATGAGCATGTCTTTTAAATATAAATATTTAAACTTTAAAAATTACGCTTTTTTACTATTAAAAATTTTCAACATTAACTAACAATTTATAGAACTATCACTTAAAAATTCTATTGTTTATATCCTTAATATTTCAAACAATTTGAAATTATTTGGTTAATCTAAATAATTTATTTATGAAGTGTATTTTTAAAAACTCACCGGTGCTTCAAACAATTTTGAAAATATATATGTGTTTCATCGTGAGATATAGGAATGTATGCTAAATAAGCAGTAAAAAAGAATTTAAATTATAAGAATTATTTAAGGTGAGTGTATTTAATTGAACGTTTTTTATTATAATATTATGAAATTTCTAATAATTTATGTTTTTTATTATTATTCACCAAATTTTTACTATATATTGTATGAAACCTGTTTTTAATAAAAAAAAATTTTTAATTTAAAATTTACGCTTTTTCTTAATATTTTTTCAATCAATTACAATTTAGAGATCTTCTTAACGAAAGATTTTGCAAACATTAACAATCATATCGATATCCTTATTTTGTAAATATCTTATAACTATTTAATCGGTATATTCAGCAATTTAAAAAATATGTGTTTCATTGAAAATATTCTATTTCAAAAAGGTAGAAAAGTGAATTTATTTAATAGTTTTAGGCTGTCCTAATTTAAACGCTATTTTAATGTTGACATTTAAAATATTTTTGGGTAATTTTAATAGAAAATGAATATTTAAATGACCAATATTTTATGTGAAACACATTGTATTTTATATTATATAATAAATATAACTTCTTGTAACGATTTTTCTTAATTTTTCACATTTACTAAATAATAGAAACTCTTTATAGTTACGATATTCTTCTCATAAACCTAAAACAACATTATTCATGAAAATATAAAATAATGTATTATACTCTTTAAAAAGAGAGTTGTGGTCGTAGCTAATTAAGCTGAAAATGAGTAAATAGAATGATTATTTAATTATTGAAAACGAATTTCAAGCAAGAAAAAAAGATTTATAAATTAATAGTATTATAGTGACTTCGAAAAATTTGAGACGTTTTATTTATATGAAATTTTCTAAATATAATTTGTCTTTTAATATATATTAAATAATTTCATTAGTTTGTAGAAACTATAAAACTGTTTTTAATAAAAAATTTAACTTTAAAAATTATCAGCTTTATTTCTTAAATTTTATCTAAACTAATTCTCAAATTTAGAACTCATTAAAAGTACGATTTTTCCTAAATTCTAACCCCTCACCTTATTTGGTAATGTTTCCTTTATAAATTATTGCGTATTGTTGATATTTCTTTAACATTGATGACATTTGATAAAATAATTGAGTGTTATTCTACATTTAGAACTAGCAATTTTCACAAAAGCAGAAAAGTGATTTATTAATCAATATTATTTATAATTTCCTAATAAGATATACGTTTTTTAATGAAATTTCCAAATATTATTATGTTTATTTATTAAAATATAAATTACCAAAATTTTGAGGTGGGAAACCCTGCTTTCCTAATAAATTTTAAACTTTTGAAATTTAAACTAGGCTTATCTCTAAATTCTATTTTGAAACTCTATAAAGTATCGATTACTTAATTTCGATAACATTTGAAATAATTATTTGGTTAATTACCTAAAATTGTAGTATATTTAAAAGGTAAATTTTAAGTACATTAAAAAATTAATATTGAGTGTTATCTCATATTAGAATAATGCAATATTTCAAAATAAGCAGTAAAGCGAATTTTTTAATAAGTTTTCTAGGCTATGCAGTCTTAAATATTGACTGATTTTTATTTTAATGAAATTCATATTTAATTTTATGTTTATAATTAATACAATATTTCATTAGATTGTAGAAACCCTGTGTTATAATATAAAATATAATTATATTAACTTCTAACAATATAATAGCTTTCCTTTATTATATATTATTCTACAATTATAAGAATATCATTAATAACCTCATCAAAAAGTTAGATTTTTCCTTATTATATCAACATTTGAACTTATTTTATGGAATTATCTACATTAGAGATTATTTTTAATCACGTAGAAATAAACGCAAGCATTTATTGAAAAATAATATAATAGTGTTTCATATGAAATAGTGCAATATATTACAAAAAGCAAAAATAGTCACGAAAATTTTAATTATGTACTTTTATAGGTTATGTCATTAAATATTGACGTTTTTTATGAATAATTCGAATAATTATGTTATTTTATATATTAAACCAAATATATATATATATCTCTTGAAACCTGTATTTTAAATAAAAATAATTTAATAACTATCTAAAATACGCTTATTTGCTTATAAATTTTCACACCATATTACATAAATTTAGAACTCTTTAAAGTACGATTTTTTTCATTAAAATTTCATATTTATAAGAATTTGGCAAATCTTAAGGTTGAGTTTTAAAATGCGTTTATTTTCAGCATTAAAAAAATAATAGTTTTCATTGAAATGCTATTTCAAAAAGCAGGAAATGAATATTATTAATATTATTATATATAGGTTGGCTATAAATATGAATGACGTATTATATATACCTGATATATTAAATCATAAGATAATATAGGCAATTGTTAATATACTCACAAAATGCTGATGTAAAAAACTTTGAATCTGATTTTAAAATAAAATCAACATAATTAACTTTACTAATAACATGATATTTTTGCTTAAAATTTTCACATTAAAAATTTAGAAGTCTTAAAAGTACGCAATTTATAATAACATTTCGGAAATTTTTGGTAAATCTTAAAAATGCATAGTTTTTAGCATAAATATTCAATTGTCTTGGCATTTATGAAAAATAATATAATGTTGTGCCATTGAAAGTTGCTATTTATCAAAAAAGCGGAAGTGAATAATTTAGATTTAATATCTATTTATGGTGTTTATAATATATTGAACGCGTTTATTATAATTTGAAATTTCAATATTTATATTTTATGTATTTATTTTCGGTTGATTTCATTAGTTATTTTGTTCCCCACGGTTATTTATATATAAAAAAAATTTTAAATTGTAAAAATATTCCTTTCTTCAAATTTTCACTACTTACTAATTCAAATGATATACTCTTATAAAAGTGACGTTTTATTATCCTAAATTATTTACAAAATACATTTTGAAATTATTTGTTACATCTTAAATGTAGTTTATAACGGTGAGTTTTACAGCAATATTGACCAAAAATAAATGATGTTTCAACCCGTATAATGACAAAAGATATCTAAAAAAGCAGAAAAAGTAAGAATCCAAATAGAATTTATATTATCTATAGTGGTCTTAAATTGAGAACTAGTTTTTTATAATGAAATATAATATAGTTTTATATTTATTATATACTCAATAATATATTTAATTCTAACTTATCTGGAAACAGAAATTTTAAAGTAACAATTTATCACTATTATAAATTCCTATTTGTGTAAAATTAAAAAGAATTACATATATACACTATTTAAGTATCAAAGTCAAAAGTACGATTTATTTTCTCATTAAAATTTCAACATTTGAAATTAATTTGGTAATTCTTTCGGTTTTTTAAACGGTATTATATTCAGAGCATTTAGAAAAATAATGTGTTTCCATTGAATGCTAAATTATTACTAAAATAGAGCTAGTAAAATAGCGAAATTTGTAGTTATAGCAATTTGTCGAGAGTATGTACTTAAATTATATTAACGTCTATTTTTGTATAATTATAAACATTGAGAATAAAAATCATGTTGGTTTATATTTCAAATTATTGTTGTCAAATACTTCACATTCTTAGTATAGACAATGATGCTCCTGTATAGTATTTCATATACTCTAGGAAATAGAATTTTTAAGAAAACAGCTTAAGAGCTGTATCTGTACACAGACTCCTTAAAATTCTTTCAAAAATTACTTCATTGCATAGGAATACTCTTAAAGTAGCGAACTAATCTTTCTGGATAACATATTTCAAAACTATGTTTTTACATATTTTTAATTTCTAGATAATTTTTAAAAATTGATTTTAACGGTATTGCTTATTGTGATTAATCTAAAATATATATGGTTTGAAATAGTTTGAGAGATTTTCTTTTTCTAAAATACAGATAAATGGCTTGTTAGCCATTGGTATTAATCATATTGCCTTTATGTATTGGGAGAGAGAACGAATATGTTCACTATCTTTGTGTATTTTTTTAACTAACTAGTCAATAATTTAATTATTTATCATATTTTTCATAGTATACACAATTTGTATAATTTTATTGAAGATATAAATATGAAAAATTATTCTCTCTTGATGAATAATTACGCCTTTTTTTCTCCTATGCGTACAATTTTCCATTAACCCGGAGCACATCTATGTGACGGACTCTTTAGTCAAAAGCGTCGAGGTCGTAGATATCTTCAATCTTCTTTTAATTTATGAGAATTATTTTGGTAAATTTTTCTTGATATAATATTTAGGTTTTCAATGAATATATATATAATATACATTTGAATTATAATTGTCTCGTTCTAATTTTTGTAGTCATTTCTGAGTATCAATATATGAGCAATCCAGAGACAAGATTTATTACCAATACTTATTGTCATATGAGTAAAGTGTAATTTTTGTAGTACCCGTGTCTATTTCTTAATTTCATATGTGTGCATTTCAATCTATCCTGTTCCGAATTTTAGATAATGCATATAGCAAATTATTCTTTTTCCATAATGATGAGTTAGACTAGTATATAAATAATACTTATTTTGTGTTGACAAACTTTATCAACCTTATGACATACTTCACCAATATAATAGTTACGGCTTTAGTAGATACTCGCTTCTAGGTTGCATATGGTATTGTTCAGCAGTATCAAAACCATAGATTTTAGTCTATACATTCTTCAACGACTTTTAGATAATATTATGTTTGGTAACTATACCTTCTTTTTCTTATTGAGTCTATATTTTTGACAGAAGTTTACTAGTTCGCAAAGTTAATTAAGAGTAGTGTTAATCCTCAAATATAGTGTATAGAACTTTACCATTAGCAGGAGCAGATTTATTGAATGATATCTCAACAGAAGAGGAGCTTACTTTATAGTTCGACAGGAAACAAGTTAAAGTCGAAAAACGACGTTATAATTAGCTGTTATATTACATATCTCTTTTAGTATTGCTGTTTTTAATTCAGGTGTTTGGAATATCAAACGTGTTTTAAATCGATAATATATTAGCAATTAGTCTATTATTTCGCCATTTTTTTATTAGATTGGTATTACATATGGGGCTCAGCCTCGGTTCTAAGATCATCTACACCAGTACGATTTTCCTTAATGGTCATACTAATGATAGGATCATCAATATCCTATGAAAAAAATATAGTACTTCATTTGGGGTTATTTTTTACTATTATTGCTAATTACAAAATTTACTATAAATATATTGATGACTTCAGTCGTCAGTTACCGAGACAAATATGTTCATTTTGGGAGATATTTATCATTATTTTATTGATCTTTTCTATTATTAATATATATCTTTTCATGTAAAAATATATCACTGAAATTAAGATACTATAATATCAGGCTTTAATTTATTTTTTTTTCACTTGCTATATTCGATTATTCCTTTAAGAATTACAGAAATGTTTTTTATAGACATTGTATTATATCGATGGTAATAAATCTTTATATTTATTTATTATTTTCTGGTTATTTTTACTTTTGGTACTGCTTATAGTTCAAAATATTTCAATGAAGCATTCGCAATTATTCGTTTCATTTTTATTCCTTCACCATTTTCATTGACGTTTTGAAAAGTATAACCGAAAAAAATTAAATTTCATTTAAAATATAGATTCTAAAATTTTCTTTAATACCTATGTTGATGTTGATATTCTCAACTGAGTATATGAATTAAAAGCAAACAGAAATATACCTTTTCATGTAAAAATATATCACTGAAATTAAGATACTATAATATCAGGCTTTAATTTATCATTTATCCCTATATATTTTATACTTATAATATTCTAAATTAAGTTATATATAGGTGACAAGATATTGATTTTTGTTGCTGCGAGATTAATTCATCATAAGTTTCTTTGTTTGTGGAGTATCTAATTACATCCTTCACAAATTGCTCATGTTCTGTTTTCTCATAAATGGTATCTATGTTTTGTGTAATTCTAGCATCATCTATAACCTACAATGTTAATTAGTGTTTTATGATGCCTATTGTCTAGCAGGAGAACAAACACCAGTGTTAATTTTTTATAGAGGTCTTAAGTGGATGTTACCTTAATTGTAGTCGTTTTTATTTTTACTGTAGGCATTCACAATGATTTGCTAAAACTCACCCATAAATGGTATCATGTGAGCTTGGAGTGACTCTGGTCTTTCCCCTTTTATACATTCTAATCTATGTTATAGACTATTACATATTCTGCACGTCTTTAATGGTTTTAGTGTTTTTAGGAAGCATTTACACAACTACTTACTTACAGTCTGGTTACGTTTTTCCTTATAGCTCCTTTGTGTATTCTGCAGGGATATATATTATCAGATCGAATATTTTTCGGTATTCAGCCGTTCAAAGTCATTCTTCGATATCATCTATACTTATTCTGTTGCACGCAGCATTTAATCACTTAGGGGAGAGCATTTAGTAATAGCGATTCCCTAGGAATGAGCAGAGCTGTTTAAGAGTATGTTTACTTTATGGATTACGCGTATTTCTTACCCTGCACACAATAGGTACAAATAATAGTTTTTTTTTTTTTGTCCACTAACTTCGGATCTAACACTCCGGATATAACTAAAATATATTAATATACGGTTGCAACATTTTTTTGGATACTATATTCTTTATATCGATTTGACTTAGTCTCATCTCGAAGACTCTCTACTAGTTGTGCGTTCAACTATTACATTATTTAAATTAACTTCATGAACAGATTTTATTCATACTTCTCTGGATTTATTTTGGTTTCTTAATTGCAGATTTTTTGATAGAGTTTATCGCTTGGAAGTTTGTGGAAATGTATAATCTTTTTTGTAAGATCCTTGTCCTTGATTGTCTTTGTGATTATAGTGCGCATTTGGCGTTTGATATAGTATAAATGATATGGTAGCACTGGAGCGATTTGCGAGTATTGTTGCTATTTTGTATGGGTCTGGTCTATTATTTGAGTCAGTTTTTTTCTAAGTATATATACTCGATTTAATTCTATATATTCTCATTACTACTGTTTCATATTTAAGTTATGAATAATCTGGGTTACAGATTGTCTATTATTTTCTCTTAACGTTACCACTTTTATCTTTTCGTGTCCGATATTACTTCAAGTATTTTGAGCTGTTACTACAAGAGTTTACAAGTAATCCAACTTTTCCTTTATTATTCTCACAGCATACTATTCGTAGCACTTCATTCTTGGATCGATCTTTTTATTTATTGAATTGGAGGTCTATTTCATTAATCTCGGTGTTTTAAGTCCTGATGTGTCCGACACTAGTTATTATGTCGTTCAATATATTGGTATCCATGAAATTAGACCAATATTCACACGTTAGTAATAGGATTTAGTTTAAGTTGTTTGGGTGTCTTAATTACGTTTTATGGCATTTATCACTCTACTGTAGTATTTGAGTGTATTATTCCATATACCGCAAAATTATCATTTGATTGTGTCCACACTCGCAAAAAACTTTTCCAATACCACTTCTTTACTAGACGTTCTATCTTTGAGTCACTACGCCTCTTGCGCAATATGTATAATTAATTCGCTATTTAGGGTGATCATCAGTTCATATTTGTAGTTATTCATTCACTTAATAGAAAGTTTTGATTTATTATTGTCTATATTCCAGTTTATCATTAGTGAGGATGCTTTTCGGTATTTGAGCTTGATAGCCCTGCTCTGTAGAATCTGGTTGTATGACATTCTGATTTCATGCAGAGATATATCTATATCTTGAGCGTCTTTCTTTCTTGCAATTATTTCAGTTGGAGCGAGCGATTTATTTCTTTCCTAATTCCATTGATATCCATTCCTTTTTGTTTCGAAGTTACAATATCCAATCGCTAATCATTTTCTTAGTTGTCGAAACTTACCTCTGTTTGATTATATACCTATTATTTATATCATTCTGTATGTAGGCATTTTTCTTCTACATATTTTTGATTCCACATATTTTTTTCTTACAGTCACACACTTAACAGTAGTATTATCTTTCTAATTACTTTGATTATTTGGTTATTCCTTTATTGTGCCGTTCAAGAAATTCCCTCATTCGCGCGATTTTTATATTCGCAGTTCTTGACAGAGATGTGTTTATTGACTGAATTTAGAGCGAGCGAGGTAGGCATTTATCATAATATGAACTTGTTTTATACACAGAGGTGTTACACCTTCCATGCCTGGTTTATCTTGCTAAATTGATATTTATAATATTTGAACTATTATATATCTATCCTAGATTGATTATTCACTGTTTTGAATTCACTGTTTTAATTACTCACTGTATTAGTTATTTCTTTCTTATATTATTGTATCTATTTCACTTATTTTATTATCTAATCTCTCTTTTTCATCATGCCTCGAATGTAGGACAGACTTTTCATTTTTTAATTCCGTCGCATATTTGGTCTATGATAATGTAATATGGTCTCTATATTGAGTTTACATTACGGCTCTACTCTATCTCTTCAGATTTGAATTCCTGGTCTAGATTCTATATTATTAGTCACTATCAATCCTTATACGTTTTCTGTCAATATTATTGTCTTAGTCTTAGTCGTGTGCGATTCTTCTTTCACTCATGATTTCTTTCGGTTTGTTTATTCAATCATAGTCTTTCGTTAGCACTGTTTATTTATTTACCAGCATTTAATATTAATTATATGTTAAGTGCTTTTTCACTTATTTTTTTTTCCTTTATCAGTTATGCCAGCTTATACAGTACATTTTATTAAAATCACATTATTATGACTAGTATTCTATTTCATTTTTCACCATTTAACCACACTCTTCGCCCATTCAATATATTCTTATCATAACATCTTGAAAACCCTGCATTATTGCTCAAACAAACTTATCGCACTATAACTACTGTTTGTGTTTCTAGATATATCAATAACAGCAGTCAAGAGTGACTAGTTATTGGTTGACTTGTTATTGACGATTTTTTTTTTTTTTTTTTTGTTTTATTTTTTTTTTGTTTACCTATGCTTTATTATTTTAACTATTCTTATTAATTAATTCTTTTGCCTTAATCTATATTGGTATATATATAATATTGCGGGTATCCACTTAGTTCTTATATCTTAGTCATTTATAAGAGATTTACGTTGAGAACCCGTTGCGATTTATATTTCTTAGAGTTGGTCTCAACTTTGATTATTAGTGGTTAATCCGTCTCTAGAGTTAATGTATGTTACGGTATTTTCCAGCTTTGAATATGTGTTTTTGCAAAGGCGAGTCTAATTATCAGCAGCAGCTGAGTTTCTTCAGAGTCATACAACCTAGATTGTCCTTGTAGACCGCGTTAGTATTTTATGAATTACGATTCTTAATATTCTGTTATATGCAATATTTATTGTTGTGACATTCACACTCTGTGCAGATTGTACGAGTATTGATCACTCTCTCTACTTGTTATCTATCCGTTTTAATATTTTATATTTTAACTCTGCAGCAGTGTCTGCACTTAAGTGGTTCCGAGTTGTCTATATTTGATTATCATATGTGTATAATCTGAGTCGTATAATTGGGGATAATTGGGACCTATTTACTGAGTTCTTTACCATGATATCCGAGCATCATACCTATGGCTATCCTTGTGCGGATATGTCCCCGGCGCGTATGTTGTTTGTCTTAAGTATGTGCTTCTAAGCTACTCTTGTGCAAGACAAGAACCAGAAAGAGTTATTGTTTCCCAATGTCGAGCGGTGCTGAGGAAAAGGTTCGACTGAAGAATCTATGGTGAGGCGCAAAGCCGAAAATGATCATACGTCTGAAGAGGCGAGAACGGAAGAAGAAAAGTTTATGGAGAAAGCACCGTCTGTCAAACAGTTATTAAACTTGCTTGTAGTGAATGAAGACACAACCGCGGATACACCATTGTTCATGGAACGAGATTCCCATATTTCCTCTTTTGGAAATGAAGATGTAGCAGCTGATGAGCGTAAAGTAGTTCACACTGCAGCACACGAAAATACTAGAAGTAATATGGAAGTGTCAAACACTATTGAGGGGTTTAATGTACAGAGTACAATGGAAAATGAGAGTCAGTTTGACATCTTGTTTGAAATGTTATTGATGAAAGAATGACAGAATGCCCACAGTGACTAGCTTCAAAGAAACACAAAGTGCGCAGCCGTGGAACCAAATGGAAAGAAGTCACGATGTCAAAATTACTGAGCTAATCAGTAACCAGAAAAGTGTTTAAGGGAAAGGCAAGAAGAGATGACGC
This sequence comes from Trachelipus rathkii, assembly GCA_015478945.1. Taxonomy (NCBI): domain Eukaryota; kingdom Metazoa; phylum Arthropoda; class Malacostraca; order Isopoda; family Trachelipodidae; genus Trachelipus; species Trachelipus rathkii. The sequence continues at coordinate 11,986 of JABUQX010034123.1, forward strand.
GACCTCTACAAAAGATGTTGGAAAGTCTTTGGAAAAAAGGTGAAAACAAGTATGTTTTGAAGTAATGGCATTTGTCAAAAAGAAAAGTTGAGAATCACTAGAGAGGTTCACGACTTGTTGTAACTAGAGTATAGCTAGGAGTTTGTGAAAAAAGAAGTGCTCATGATGAATATTTCTTTGGAGGCCACCAGGTGTTAAGAAGACTATGGGGAAGATCACTCAAACAGTTCTCTGGCCGAACTTAACACGCTAAGACGTGTCAACACCTGTTACTCCTGCGACATTGTCAAAAGGGACTTGTTCTAGAAAGGAGCTGTGAAAGAAGATTCACTTATGTCCCATGCCAGATAATACGAAGAACCTCCAGAGAGTCGTCATCGATTTAGTAGGTCCTATTTTTCGCCACTATCATCCGAGGGACACCAGTATGTGTTGACACTCGTAGATGCAGCGACTTTCGAACTTTTGTATGGGAGAACTGTGCGAGGACCTATGCAAATACTACATGAAATATGGGCGGGTGATATTAACCCTGATGAGGCAAGATCAACATACCGTTATGTATTTGATTTGCAAGAACGCCTGAATGAGACGTCAAAGCTAGCGAGAGAAAACCTAGCAAATGCCCAAATTTTGAGACGTCAAAGCTAGCGAGAGAAAACCTAGCAAATGCCCAAATTTCACAGAAGAATGAGGATACCCACCAGGATGTACCCAAAGTACCCAAAATGATTGGAAAAGAGTTTATTGATTTAAATAGTACTTTGAATAGTAGGGTATATGAAAGCCAGTTGGAAGGCATTACTTTGGAAAAGCCGAAAAGAAGACAGAATTGGGAGTGTATTTCGGCAGTGACATTGAAGAAAGAGAATGAAGGAGAAAGTAATTTGTCAAATATGGCACGACACTCTAAGCATGGAGAAATGCCCAATAACATAGAAGTTGAAGAGAAGGATGACAAGAAAGAAGAAAAAGATGAAGAGATGTTACAATGTAACATGATAGCAGGAAAATCCATTCAGCAATATTGTTGGGCAAAGGAAATTAAAGAGTGTTCACAAGTTAAGATTGAGAAGAATAAAAGATTAGATTTTATAAAATCACTAAAGAAGATAGTGATCGCAAAGTGTCGTAATGTTTTGACAAAGAGGAGAAAAATGAGTGATTGGAGCAAATATAGGAGTAAAGGGTTATATAAGGAGGATTGGGAGAAGAAGAAAAAGGGATGTAACTATGTAGAAAAAGCGCATGCAATTATCAGTTTTGAGAAGCATGACACGAAATTTAAAGAAGAAAGTATGCGAAAAGATTTCAGTAATCTTGAAGATGAGATGATAGAAGAGGAAGAGTCATGCGAGAAGATGCTTAAGAAATGCGCGAGAAGTTACATCAAAACGTTTAAAGAAGACATGATGAAAGAAGAAAAATCATGCAGAGAGAAATACACAGAGAAATATACAGAGGGGTATAGAGAGGCTGTAAATAAGGGTAACAGAAAATTAACAATAAGAGTGCGAATGTAAAGAAGAATGTAGGAAGAAGTGGAGTCAAGATAATGATAAAAACGGTGAAAATAGCAGAGATGTAGAAGGAATGACTGAGAGGAAGAATTGAAAATGAAAAGTCTTTCATGAAAAATGATGATGAGATTCCTTATGTGAAAATTATGGTGAAGATCGTAGATATGATTAACGAGGCGGATTACTTTGTTGACAGAAAAGGAGTTTACCCTCAGATCCGGCTCGAATATACGATCATGATAAGGAATACTCTACTGAAAGTAAAAGTGAAAAGTTTCACAATGTGTGAGACCTCATTCTGATGAAGGAACATCCGGATCATCCGAAGAGGCATCCGCCGAAGAAGGAGCAAAAGGATGAAACATAAATGTATATAAGTATGTAAATAAAGCTAAATTGCAAGCAATTTGCTTGTGAAAAGGGGCCTAATATGTAATGCGATGATTACATACTGCATATAATTTGTGTTTCATAGTCAGCATTCCCCCGCTTTGTTTGCTACCCTCCCCCTTTCTTTATAGTATGTAATGATCGTGGGGGCCATTCAACATATTCATATGTTGATATATATATATATATATATATATATATATATATATATATATAATAGTATATTGTAAAATATATTTATATAGTGTTAGAGAGAGATAATATATATTTATATATATATATATATATATATATATATATATATATATATATATATATATATATATATATATATATATATAATATATATATATATATATATATATATATATATATATATATATTATATATATATATATAATATATATATATATTATATATTACATATATATATTATAAGTCGTATTTTTCTTTTAATTAATATATTGTGCTGTTAAGAAAGTCGAAAATATCATTTGAGTTGAAAGCAATCACTTTGGAATCACGTGAATCTTTACGATTTTTGCTAACAACGCACATCAGAATGTTTTGGTGTATATATATTTACTATCTATTTTGTTATAAATATGATATTAAGGAGAGAAAGCAAGCAAACTTATATATATATATTATATATATAATATATATATATATATATATATTATATTATTATATATATATATATTATATATATTTTGTACTAAATATATATATATATATTTATATATATATAATATATATATATATATATAATGCGTAGTGTATATATATATATATATATATATATTATATATATATATATATATATTATATATAATATTATATATATATATATATATATATATATATTAATTATATATATATATATATAAACAGTTTTTCAAAAATGATATAAGGAGAGAAAGAAGCAAACTTATATATATATATATATAATACAGTTTTATATTTATTATATATATATATATATATATATATATATATATATATATTATTAGTATATATATATATATATATATATATATATATACTATATATTATTATATATTTATTAAAACAGTTTTCAAAACTAATGAAGAGAAAGAAAGCA
>JABUQX010034124.1:0-27500 GCA_015478945.1 Trachelipus rathkii
GAACAATTCTTTATTCCATTAGGTTCATATTGCGAAGACTCACGCCCCGCCTTTAGTAAACACGTTTCGTTCTCCATTCTCTTCAACTGTGGAGGATATCTCTTCTATGGTCGTCGACCAAAATCATGTGACACCTCTGACCCCTATTAAACCATCTCTCGGGAACGTTCAGTTTCTCTTTTCCCAGGGAAGCATCACGACTTACCGTCTCTTGGTCCTGTGCGCCCATCTAAAGGTGGATCTTCTCCAATCCAACCAGACGTCCGTATTCTTTTCAATATCGTGTTGCGGACTTCTTGAAAGAAAGGAACACCTTTCAGGGTAAGGAACCTCGCTCGCTCGAGCCTAAACGTGCTCGTCGCTCTGCCCGTAACCCCTGTGAACTTAAGAAGAATGGTGATTCCACTACTACACCTACGCTGCCTTTCCACACTCAACCCAAGACTGACTCTTCAGCTATTCTCTAGTGAGTCCGAACCCTACTCGGACGCCACTATGGACTCTTCCGATGACTCTCCAACCGCGGAACACCCCCGTGTTGACGTTACGGTCTCTTCCGGCAAGACCTCGGCTGTGGTGGTTGGAAAAACTATCCGTCACCGAAGCGGTCTAGTGGTAGGAAGTGGCTCTGCTCCGCGAGGCAGTCAATGAAGAGTGGGTGCTGATAGATTTGGGAGGGACGGAATTTCACCTCTTACTCTTGTTCAGATCCATTTCCTGCTGCGGTTTTTGGCCCTGTGCTACGAAATTCCCCCCGAATTTTCCAACGCTACGCATCAACCTCTTGCCGGGTTTCCGGATTCTCCCGGTCCCAACGACAGTCAATGTTCTTTGTTGGAGACTACTTCTTCAATTTCTACCGGCATTAATAGAGGCGCTGCTGAGAGGGTGAGGAACTCCTCAGTCTGCTGAGTTACCGAGCACCTGTCCAGGTCTTACAAAACATACTGACGTTGAGGATTGTTTGGCTCGCACCTTCGGTGAGAGCAGACCTTTGAAAGCTTGAAGAGCCTCTCCTGTTCTTAACAGGGTGGTCCCCTTCTCTCCCTTCTGCTTGAATTTCCTCTTCCTTCTGGGGAAGTGACTATTATCCGATCGTCCTACCATCCTTTGGTCCTAGCTTGCAACAACAACTATATTCCAGCTGGCGGTATCATAGAGCGGATTGGTCTTCCTTCTATCAAGATTCTTGCATCCCAGTCCTTCCTGACACAACCCTTTTCCGTCTCCGGCATCCGCATTCACATTTTTTCAGGATACAATCCTCACGGCAGCGGTCGACCATAACCCGCGTTCTACTGAGAACCGTAAATCACCGTCTCCTTGGTGGAACGCCGATTGTGCTCGGACTCACAGTGAAAATCGTAAATTATACCGTTTGTGGAAACAGACTCCCTCTCCGTCCAACGAGATTCTTTTTAAAGCTGTAGTAGCCCGTTCCAGGTGTATCAACCGACGGACGAGAAAACAATATTTTCGTAACAACGTCTCCACCGTAAATTCTTCCACGTCTTTGTTTGGTATACAAGGTTGTGCGTAAAAAATCTCGGAAACACCATAGGGATCCACCTGTACTCCTTGCATATGGACCACTTCCCTCTGATGTTATCTGTGCCGGGGATTGCTGCTGATGAGCTGGGTTTTCACTTTTCTTCCTGCCCCAACGAATCAAGATGTCCAGAACCTTTTCGATCGGATTGTTTACGAGGGAAACCCCCGGACTTTTCAGTTTCCGCTGGAGAAAACCCTTCTTATAATAAACTACTTACGAGGGTGGAATTTCAGGAAGCACTAAAGCCCTGAGAGCATTTCCCTCCAGATGTTAAGGCATATTCGCTCAACGACCTCGGCTTTTCTCCTCAGCTTGTATAGCAGAATCTGGGTGGTGGGTGATTTCCCTCCTGTTTGGTTTACAGCTTATATTGTCTCAATTCCGAAATCTGGGAAGGACCCAATTTCTACTGATAACCATCAACCCATCTCCATAACTGCAACATGTGCAAGTTGATGGAGAGAATGGTGGTTCCCGTCTCGTTCCTACATTGAAACAGCTACACGCATTTTTTGACTATCAATTTGGTTTTCGTTCCCATCACTCTACTCAGGATCCTCTTCTTCGTTTGGACCCTGATGTACGAGAGTCTCTCGCTTCTCATAAATTGACCTTGGCCGATTTCTTTTGATCTGGAAATGACATACGATTCCACATGGAGGGTGGGGGCTCTGCGAAACCTTCACTCCCTGGACCTCCGGGGATAACTTCCCCCTCCCCTTCAAATTTTGATATCTGATCGTTCATTTCAGGTCAGGTCAGGTGCGGCATCACTCTTTCCAGGCATTTTGTCATGGAAGAAGGAGTTCCGCAAGGCAGCGTATTGAGTGTATTGCTTTTCGCAATAGGCTTCAACGCAATGGTCGATCACACCATCCCCAACTCAGTCCGTGCTAACTCTATTTGGATGATCTTGCAATGTATGTCACTGGGGCTAAACTCTTTTGTGTGGAGCGTCAGCTTCAACTGGCCATCGACAGGGCCACGTCCTGGTGCAATGCGCGTGGATTCAAATTCTCCACTTCCAAAACGAAAGCGATGCTTTTTCGGAGAAATCCCCGTCGAGGTGGACGAATACAGTGCACCTTTACACTTACCTGTATGGCTCCCGCCATGATACCAAGTGGAGCCAACGGCGAGGTTCTTGGATTTGTTGCTTGATGATCGCTGGACCTCTTACGGCACTTACGACACCTCACCTCTAAAGGACGTGGAGGTTGCGGACAGAAAGACTGGTGTTGTCCACCCTACATCATCTTCGTAGGGGTAAACTTGGATAATGGCTGTGCCATATATGGGCAAACCTTCCCATCGTATCTTTGCCTGCCTTGACCCTATTTCAAAACGAGGGTCTGCGCATTGCAACAGGTGCATTTTTGGGCAAACGCCTTAAGAAGCCGTGCGTGGAAGATGGGGCCGCGGAAGCTATCCCTTTGGTCCCCCCGAAGAGAACAGCATATGTGCTCTTTATTCCTTCGTATTCAGGTCCCTGCTTCCTCAGCCTGGTCACCCTTAATAGAGAGGTTCCTCAACAATCATGCATATTGGCCGGTCGCTGGGGTTGTGACTCCTATTTTTAATTTCCTTGGCCTCCCTTTTCGATCGGTTTTGCTCTACAATTTTGACAACGTTCATGCAAAATGGATTCATCCTCCCCCTACTGTCTGTTTCTGGATACAGTCCTTAACCAAGGCTGAGGCACATCCGGCGACGTTGAGGGGTTCCTTTATCTCTCATAAAGAGATCCACAATGACTCAACACCTGTCTATACTGATGGCTCCAAGACGGATGGCGGAGAGCATCAGCTATTTTCCCAGATCTCGCCATTTCCCACACTCTACCGACCTATAAGTCCATATTGTCAGCTGAGCCCATAGCACTGGTTTTGGCAGTGGCAGAATTAGCAAGGTACCACCCGAACGTCATTATACCATCTTAGACTCTAGAGGCGCTCTCTTTCACTGCCCGACCGGTTAACAAGAAATCATTTGGTTTCATCTGTCCAAAAGTTCATCAGCTCTGTTCAATTGAATGGAAGAGGCATTGCTTCTGTTGGGTCCCTTCCCATGTGGGTGTCCCGGGGAAAGAGAGAGCTGATACAGAAGCCAAACGTGCTGCCACCGGCAGGGTAACTGTCAGACGATACCTTCCACTGAATATACTGTTGAGAAACCTCCCTGTAACGGATTTTTACACGTGAATCCGTCAGGGTTTCCTCTCCTGGGAGACGTGTTGGTTGGAATGTTAAACCTCTTTTAGGTCACAGGCCGTCCTCTTGTTAACGGAGTTTCCGCTAGGAGGTGATTCTCGCCCGTTTACCAATTGGACACACCAATCTTACGCATAGCTTTCACATGGTGAGAGAAAGGATTCCCCCCCCTCCCCACCCTGTCCGTTTTGTTCTTCGTATGGTTCCACGTCGCTCTACTGCGATCTGAGCCCATATATCGTTGTGGTTGCGACGCAATCTGAGTAGCATCGACTCTAGAGTTCTTCCTGACCATATTTAGTAGTAAGCATTCTTCCGGAATCGCGCATTGCACATATTTTTCTTCTGGATTTCCTTCCATTTTTCGAAGTGACAGTAGTATATCGGATTGTTTTTGTGTTTGCGTCCTGCCATAAGCTGGATTTTATGTATCAAATATAAACCTCTTGATACCGTTTATTTTTCTCGTTTTGTGTAGGGACTTCCCCTGTTGTTAGTTCTACTGGTACGGTATAGCCGCCCTTTTTGTGTGCAGTGGTGGTCCTTGTACACATCCTCAAAAAAATTGATTATTATTATTATTATTATTATTATTATAATTATTATTGTTATTATTATTAAAGTAATCGCTACCACATAGATGAGATCCTATTGAAGGAGAGTGCAATTTTCCATCTCTCCTTAATTAATTTGAGTCAGTAATTAGCCCATGGAAAGAATGTTAGATATTTTACAGTTAGGTATAATAGGGTAAGCCTCGCCTTATTGTTCAAGCAATATGGACTGTTCGAATCATCGATGGAATGGTTCGAATCCTAACTTTATCTTAAGTGGAAGTGTGCGAGGAATTTGTTATGTTCTCAAAGGAGGAGATGCGCAACTAAATTGTTCAGATTAGTAGTGTCTGTTATAGTTGAAATAGAAGAAACAACAGTCGGTAACTAGAAATGGATTGGAGAGAGTCTTTAAGGTTCTATGAGTTAATAAGGAGAAACGCAGTATACTCGACCCTGATAGAGAGAGAGAGAGAGAGAAGAGAGAGCATGTGTGTGTGTGTATGTGTATGTGAGAGAGAGAGAGAGCATGTGTGTGTGTGAGAGAAAGAGCGTGTGTGTGTGTGTGAGAGAGAGAGAGAGAGAGATATTCAGTATAAGAGCAGCAACTCCGAATATGCATACTCTATGCAAAGATGAAGAAAACCCCCTATACATAGCAAGCAATTGGGATGATGTGGAAAATTTTCTGATAATGTTTAGAGTGTATGGTTTCGAATATGTATCCATGTGAAAGATTATATCGAGTAGGTAGATTAAATAATTAATTTTTTTGAAGCATTGAAAGTGATCCACCATATCTTCTTCGACTCAATAAGAAAAACGTGAAAGATAAGAGGGCAGGTGCGAGTGTCATTAAATAATATTAGCTATTTGAGGTTGTGTAGAATGCTTTTTGAATTGAAAAAAAAGCGCGTAACAAGGGGTGGAGTCACCAACATAGGAGTGTATAAGTGATGGGTGGGATCATGAATGAAAAGTATGAAGAGAGTAAGAGAGAACAGAACATTGAGGAACACCCTTAAAACCCGCCTACAATAGCTGCAATAGAGTAACTGGAAAGGAAGTCTAGAGGAGAGAGGATAGGTCTACATATAAAGTGGAAAGTTTGATTATATATATTATTATTTCAGTGGTATGTCGAAAGTATATAATTTTAATCCAGCTTTTCGGGGTGAAATGGGCTCGCGTTTTCACTTGCACGAATTTTGGATGGTTGAAATGGAAGAAGCTTTTCTTGAAAAGAGAGAAGGCTTCGATTTTCTCATGGAAAGGCTAGAGAAACTCGTCAAGTTTACTTTGGACGATGTTATGCGTAATGCTTCCGAAGATGTAGAATATTTATGGAAATTTCATAAAAATGAAGAATTAAAAGTAAGCTAATTAATTTTGGTTGGTTTTAAATGGTTGAAAGTACCAACCTAACCTTTTTTTATTATTGAATTTAATTCTTTTTGTTCTTTAAGCAGTTTTAAATGTTTTTTAATCTCTCTCTCTCTCTCTCTCTTTGGCAGAATTTAATACCAGGGATCCTTGAAAAACCATTTGTTAGATTAAAATACAAAGAAGCTCAAAAAATATTAAATGAGAATAGAGAAAAGATTGAAAATTTTCCTTTGGATAAATCGTTTAATAAAATAAACAAAGAAACGGAATTATTTTTGACGAAATATTTTGGAAATTCGCCCGTTTTCATTACTGATTGGCCGTCAAAATCAAAACCTTTTTATATGTATAATGTGAAAGATGAAGATGAGGACGAAATTGTAAGTATTTATAGTTTTATTTTTATTTTAAAAGTTTACTTCACGGGTATTGCCCTATTCTAGGAGAGAAACTATCCTAGGTAATTGCTACCAAGGATCCAGATGAGGGGTTCGAACCCCGGGCCATGCCTCAGGACTCGGTCGCTCTCCCCTTCTTCATAAATTTATCTTTCGAAGTTTTTCTTTTATAACTTCAAGTATAATATTTGCAAATATCTTTTAAAATAAAACTTTCGAAGTTTTTCTTTTATAACTTCAAGTATAATATTTGCAAATATCTTTAGAATATTTATTTTTCTACATTTTAAGGCTTTGGGAATGGATTTATTACTACCATTTGTGGGAGAAGTTGCTGGTGGAGGTCTTAGGGAACCTCATTTCACAGTATTGGCGGAAAAGCTAAAGACTGAGGTGGAACAAGAAAAATTGAAGTGGTATGTAGATACTAGGAAATTTGGATACGCCCCATCAGGTGGATTTGGTTTAGGATTTGAAAGGTTTCTTCAATTCTTTTTCGGAATTAGCAATATTAATGATACCATTCCTTTCCCCAGGACAAAGGGAAGATGCATTTGTTAATTGTAGTCATTATGTAAATATTTTTATATTTTAAGGTTGTTTTCTTTACCTACTTTATATTTATACTTAAGATAAGTCTTAACATTTATATAATTTTACTGTAGAAAGGAAAGATAAAACACGAAATTCATTGCAAATATATTTTATTTACAATATATATATATATATATATATATATATATATATATATATATATATATATATATATATATATATATATATATATATATATATATATATATATATATATATATATATATATATATATATATATATATATATATATATATATATATATATATATATATATATGGTCCCAAAGTAACATTTTCACATCTGAATAATTAATAGTATTAAACAAATAAACTTTTGGCTAAATAAATCGTTTCTCACAATTTAACAAATAAATAAATAATTTTAAACACAGAATTCAATTTAATGTTGAGGGCTACCACCTTTAAAAGTAGATAAATGATAATCATGAAATCACAGATATCTTTTAATAGAAATTAATGCATTAAACTTTGGTTGATATTTAAGCCATTTTCATTTTTGCATTTTGTGCTTACGAAATGTAAGAAATGGTCGAATTTGCGTTCGTTTTTGTCAAACAACGCAAAATGGTGAAAAATGCTCACCAAACGTAAGGAATTTCCTTCATTCTGTAAGGTTGCTATTTCCCGTGCTTGCTGAATTTAGCACGCTCTTACGAAAAAATGGAAACAAACAAGATGGCGGCGTGGTAGGCCGTTTGAATTGATGTATGTTTCATTCAATAAAATTAGTTTAAAATCTAATTTCCAAATCGATAAACTATCAATAGCGGATTCCAATTGTTTGTAAACAAAAGTGACTTTTATGAGAAATAGCGTTCGTTTATGCACGAAATTCGTGCTGAACCTGGGTAAGCATTTCTTATCGAGCGTAAGCACAAATAACGAAAACGGTCTTATTCGTAACTAAAGAATGTATACTGGTATTTCATGGCGTCGAAAGCCAAATATGCACTTATGATCATAGAATATTGCCTATCTATATTGCTTTTATAGAATTCGCTTTGAGCATGTTGATATCATAGAAAACTATTTTTAATTTTATTTTGAAATTTCTTAAAAAAAAAAAAAAATACTAACTCCTTAAGCCCGGCTTCTTCAATTCCCTCACAAAATATTTTCATATATAGAATTTCATTATCTTTCTCATTTGTCGTGATAGGGAAGACTCAGGATTACTAAAGACTAGGTCCTCCTCTAATTTGTTCTGCATAAAAAAGGGAAATAATTTAGGAGAGAGGTGGGTTTGGACTAATGTTCTGCACAACCCACTTCAAGGTATCCTTTTAGTAATGATAATGAAGCAACTTAAAAACCAACAACTTTTTTGAATAATAAAATAAGTTTATAAAAACTTTTATTTCTATTTTTTTTTTAAATAAGTCTATTTACTTCTTGCACCTCCCAAACTAAAATAGGATTTTACTTCAAAGCAAATCAGGCATCTTCAACAAATATAGAAGTGATTCTATAATTAGAATCCCATTGTACTAATTGCATACAACCACTTTAATTCTAATATAATTTCTCCTCGAGATTCCTGTTCTTCGTAAACTTGGCCAATAATATAAAAATAATGAAACATAATACAATCACTGCCTGTCTTATTGTCTTATTGCTATATTGGAAAAAACATTTTAGCTACATTCTAATTCTAACACCAAAATTCAAGTTAAAATAATAAAAAATTTATTGCGGCAAAAATAGTTAATATTAAAAATGAAGTCAAATTTGAAGGAATTAAAATCATCGGAAAAATAAAATACTGTTTTATAAAACACCTTTTCTCATTATGAAACCAAGTTAGATAAAATTAGCCTTAACATAGTAAAAATAAAAAGAATTATAATGGTAATATTCGACTTAATAACAACTGCAATTAATATTCTAGACTTTAACTTAAGTAACATGTTGGCCCCTTTAAAATCTCCAATCCGTAATATCACTTTTGTGCAAAAAGTCGCTAAATATTAAAATGTGGAATTTGTTTCTTCAAATTCATGTATTCACAATTCAAATTCACGAATGTGAAACAAAATTTGATCTACTATTAAATTTATTTTGAATTCTGATATATATATATATATATTATATATATATATATATATATATATATATTATATATATTATATATATATATATATATATATATATATAAATATAAATATATTATTATATAATATATATCATACCCACCTTCTCTCCCCATTGACTGGGGGTAAGGTGCGTCTCATGCACCGAAAACAAAAAAGTATTACAAGAATATGACGCAAGTCTAAAAGAAAGTCTAGCCTTACCGCCCCCTTTATACCTTTTAGTGAGAACTCGTCGCAGTCACAAAAATCCACCTTAGAGCTTCGCGGGACCGCGACAAACCCTCACTATGGCATCTCGACAATGCAGCGTTCATACCTTGGCCCAGGTGGTCCAAAACCATTCCCCCTCACAAAATTTCTTCTCAATTCCTCCTATTATGGCACTTTCTTTTCGCCTTGCAAACTCACATTCCCTCTCCTCCAGGCATTCCTTACTGACTCAATCCACTTTTCTTCCGTCTACCAGCCGGTCGATTTCCAGCACATTTACCACTATATATCCGCTTGACCAACTGACTATCATCCATCCTTTCCACATGACAAAACCATCTCAACGTATTTTCATTTATTCTCTCATTTACCCCTTTCTTCACACCACACAATACGTTCTAATACGTTCATTCCTCATTTTATCAATTCTCACATCTAACATGCCCCTAAGATTGTCCAACTGAACACATTGGCACTTTAGATCTATACCTCATTCCAGACATAGCCTCACTACTATACATTAACACAGGTAACAACATACCCTCATGTTAGACTCTAGCGCACTCAAGACTATTAGTCCCTTTACAATCCACCAACGATTTAATTGCACCATCTATCTTCCTGCCATTCACAACTTTCCTACTACACTCCGCATCATCCGTTTCCTTCTCATCTAGCAAATATCTTAAATATTTAAACTCGGACACTTGTTCCAGTTGCTCACCATCCAACGTGAATATCACACCGAGGACTGTCTTCACTCACAACCATTAATCTTACTCTTATCTACGTTTACTTTCAAACCCCTCTTTCCACACCCTGTCAAATCTCTCTACCAATCCTTTCAAACTCTTCAGATTCGCCACACAAAACCAAATCATCCGCATATAATAGGTAGGGCACCCTCCACTCTCTTCCATTCTAACACGTTCCTCTGCCACCCCCACATCTAATTCTTTCATAACCCCATCCATATACAAATTGAATAACCAAGGAGACATCACATACAAGTATCCTACAAATAATATCTAAACCATCACTTTCACTTCAACTCTATTTATCTTTACACACGCTTCACTATTATCGTCATACATCTTTTGATTCTATTCAGAAGCCTACAACCAACACCATATATCACTAACACCTGCCATAGAGCTTCCATATTAATACTATCATACGCTTATTGCAAATCCATAAAACCTAAATACAATTTATTCTTCTTCTCATTTTCTCAATCATTTGTTTCAATGTAAAGACTTGATCCATACATCCTCTCCCATTTCTAAACGCACTATTGTCTCAATTTTTCAAAATTATAATTTTCACAACTAAAGTTTCCTTGAAATTAATATATCACTCATAATTTAATTGAAAAATTTCAGTAAGATAATAAATTAAGTTTATACATCTATAAACCTAATAAATTAAGTTTACACATCTATAAAATGACCTACTACTATTTAGAAAAGGTACAACAATATCACTACTTCCTTCTGAAGTGTATTAATCACCGTCAAAATTAGGCGTGAAGAACATATATATAACCTACTTTACAAGAAATATTAATCAGGCCATCTAATTATTTTATTATCTTTTGATTCTATTTTATATACCCGAATTGTATTTCAATATGCTAAATAAATTTACATTAAAATCTACACAATAAAAATTTATTTAAAACAATAATGGTAATAGAGTAAAAATTTATATCCATAAAAACACCAAAAGACAAGAATTAACTTTTAAAGTTTGGCATAAACTTTAAGCAGTCACTGCCAGCAGTGACAATTCAAGAATAAAATTTAACTACATAAAAATCAATTTTAGAATAAATTCAATCATATAAAATAATTTTTTTATTTATAAATAATCTTCAACTATCGCAAAACTATAAAGGAAAGACATCTACAAACTTTCACTATTCTTTCATCATTATACATTATGACATAGAAAAAGAATCTTGACACCCTTCTAAATTTAGCTACTAAAAACTTGTCAACAACCATATAAACACGTTTTTAAATTTAGATTATATAAAATAATATAAATAAATAAATCGCCATCTACTCCAAAGTACAAAGTTATAAAGCTCTAAGGCACTACAATTTCTTGATCGATAGTTTTATTGCACAGGAATTAGGATTAAAAAAAGTTGCTTTAAAAATTTTACAAACTTAAAAGCTAAAACGTAAGGACACTTCTATATGAGCGCTTAAAACGCGCGCTAGTTTCTCGCTTAAAACGCGCGCTAGTTTCGCGCTTAAAACGCGCGCTAGTTTCGCGCTTAAAACGCGCGCTAGTTTCGCGCTTCAAACGCGCGCTAGTTTCGCGCTTTAAACGCGCTTGAAACGCTAGTAGATGGAAAAATATATACCATTCATCGACCTGATCAACTAGCATTAGGCGAGGCGATTTCAACGCAGCGTTTTAAACGCTCGTATAGAATAAGCCAAAATCTTAAAAATTAAAAAAAAAAAATTATCTCCAGTACAAACATAATTATCACGTGATAATTTACTTCTATTTAATTTCACTTATATATGTCGCTAAATTTCAATAAACTAACAACTTTTGACTTCTTTCTGTTAGCAAGATTAAAATCTGGCAACAAAAGTTTGAAATATAAATTTTATAAATATAAAATTTTTAAAATAATAATAAATAGAACTATAAAAATTACCCCTTTTTTCCCCCATTAGGAAATTAGGGAGAAGGGAAGACATTTCTGGAAAAGGAACACCCGCAGAGCCCTTTTAAGAGCCATAATAATAATAATAATAATAATAATGAGAGAATCTAGTAGGAAGATTTACGCTTTTGTGAAGAGACGAAGACATCATCCTCATCATCACTCGAAGACGAAAATGGGACGTCATGATAGGGAGCAGAAAACTTTTCTTTCTTTTCTGCAATAATAATAATATTACAAGTCATATATATATATATATATATATATATATATATATATATATATATATATATATATTATATATATATATAATATTATATATATATATATATATATATATATAATTATATATATTATTTTATATATATAATATATTTATATATATATACAGAGGTGGGCACGTTACTCAAAAAGTAGTTCCGTTATCGTTACTTCGTTACTCGGAAAAAAGTAATTCCGTTGTCGTTATTCCGTTTCTTTGAAAGCAAAAAGTAACGAGTGCCGTTACCGTTACTTTTAGCTTTTCAATAGACATTAATTACGGTAATCTAAGCAATTTAATCTGGTTTTGTTGTAATATTAATTTTCAACATTGATCATTATTATTAAAAAAATATACCCTCATGTAAGACCCTAATGCACTTCACAAGACTTAGTCCCCTTTGCATTCCACCAACGATTTATTGCACTAGCCACCTTGCCTGCAATTCACAAACTTTCCTACTACATTCTGCATCAATCCGTTCCCTTTTCATTCAACATATTTCATCAATATTTAAACTCAGAGACTTGTTCCAGCTGCTCACCATCTACATAACTTCACACCCCGTAGACTGTCCTCACTTATAACCATAACCTTACTCTTATCTAGCTTTACTCAAACATCTTCTTTTACACACCTGCCAAAATCTCTCCTACCACCTTTCAAACTCTCTTCAGCCTGTCTAGGCAAAGCCATATCATGTGCATATACTAGGAGGGCACCCTCTCCACTCATCTCCATACTCCATCATTCTAACAGCGAGATTGTGGAGTCGGAGTCGCGCAGTCGGGGAGTCGGTAATTTGGTGAGAGAGACAATGGAGTCGGGAAGCGGTGTCGGAGTCGGAGTCAAGTCGTGTCATTTTGAAGAGGGTGGAGTCGGAAGTAGAAATTTTGAAACGACCCCACAACCCTGATTCTAACTCTAACACAATCCCCTGCCATCCCACCTCTTAATCTTTCATAACCCATCCATATACAAATTGAATAACCAAGAAAACAAAGCACAATCCTTGCCTCACTCCGCTATTAATATAAACAATCCTTTCAACTTCATATTATTCTTACGACCCCCTTTACACCTATCACGATCATATGTACTTTTCGATTCATTCCAGAGCTTACCACGAACACATATAATCAATAACATCCCTGCCATAGCGCTTCGTATATCATTCATACCGCCTGTTTTGCAAATACACAAAAAATCTATAATTACAATGTTATCTACTCTTCACTCTCATCTTCACTCCATTTTTTTCAATGTAAAGATTTACTTCCAACAACATCCCTACCATTTCTAAAAGCCACCTTGTTTTCTTTCCACTGTCCTTTAGTCACTCGAGCATTCTTTCGACCAAACATAAGTATATATCTTCCTACTACAACTTAATAAACTAATTTCCCTATAATTCCTACAGTTACACTTATTTATTTACACTTATATAAGGGTATACATTCTGCTCTCCACACACTCACAATACCTCGGAACTATTGCTCTCAATAAACATTTTGTTACACAACTTCCAAATTCAATCAATCACCATCACGCCTCCGTTCTCGATCATTTCACCGGTAATGTCATCTATACCTGCAGATTTACCATTCTTGGCCCAACTTTCTTGCCTCTACACATTACCTTTTCCTTACTAATAACCTCATGCCTAAACCTATTCTTGCCTCATCAAACCCACACACATTTCACTATCACTCTCCCATTTACTGCCACTGTTTATGCAGATTTTCGACACAGTGTTCCCTCACGACACTTCTCGTACACATTCATCTCATCAGTCTAGAAAGCAACCATCCTATTCATTATTCTATGCAAATCCCCTATTATCAATATATAATTATATTATATAACTATATATATATATATATATACAATTGATATTTTTTACTATATATTATATATATTACATATACTATATATCTCTATATATAATATTATATAATTATATATATATATATTTATATAAAAGGATTTTTTTAGCTTGATCGGGGTGGTCAATTGGCTTTCAACATTCAAAGAAAGTCGAACAAAATGTAACGGATTAAAAAAGTAATGGAGAAAAAAATAACGGAACTTATTCGGAGCGTTACATGAAGAAAAAGTAACGAGTCGTTACTCCGTTACTTGAAAAACTAGTTCCGTTAGTAACGAAGTAATGTGTGCCACTCTGTATATATATATATATATATAATATAGTATATATATATATATTAATATATATATATATTATATATATATAATATATATATATTATATATGTATTTTGGTACGGTATTGTGTAGTATTATTGTATTAGTGTAGGTATGGTATTTGTTTGTGTATTTTGTGGTAGTAGTGATGGTTGTTTATTGTATGTGAGTATGGTTTGTGGATATATATTTTGGTGGTTAGGGGTGTTATAAGGTTTTTGTGTGGTGTAGTTGTTGTTGTGGTGTGTGTGGTGTGTTGGTGTGTATATAGTTTTTTATATATAGTGTGGTTCAGAGTGTGGTTGTGGTGAGTGTTGTGTGAGTGAGAAAGTGTGATATGTGGATAGCAGTGAGTTTGAGGAGTGAGATGGCGGGGGTGATTTTAGTTATTGGGAGTGTGTTGTTGTGAAGATAAGGTCTGTGTAGGATGGGAGTGTTTGTGAGTTGAGATAGAATGATATTGTATAGTGTGGGTTGTTGAAAGTTGATGTGGGTTTTGGTCATGTGGAAAGGATGAATGGTAAGTCGTGGTTAAGCAGATGATTGTGGCAAGTGTGCTTGGGACTCGACCGGCGGCTGGGAGTAGGTCTCTGTGAATGGTAGATAGAGGTGTTTGATGGTCGTTGGTAGAGGTTTGGGTGGCGAAGTGTTTTTTGGAAGGGTTATGTAGGAGTGTTTGATGTTGTTGGTGAGGAGGTGGGTGCGTTGATGAAGAGTGTATGAGTGTGTGTATTTATGATCAGGTGAATGGCTGTGGTTGGTGTTGGTGAGGGTTATGTTGTGTCCGTGTTTTGGTGGTGTTTGTCTAGCTGGTGTGGTCGCAGATGGGGATTGAGTAGCCGCTGTTTAGCTATTGAATTTTGGTGGATCTATCGCGTTGGATTAGGTGTTGAGGGTCCATCGCGGTCCCATGAAGCTCTAGGGTGGATTTTTTTGAACTGGCGACGAGTTCTTACATATTAATGTGTTACATGGGAGTTGTTTTTGGTGGTGTGGGGGTATTGGAGGGCTTGTGGGTTGCCTGTTGGCTGGTTCGACTTGTTGTTGTTCGTGGTATTATGTGTTCTTTGTGCTGAGTGCGTGTTGGTGTTGCTTTGGTGGGCTTTTCCTTCTTGGTGTGGTATTGTCATAGTTTAGCTATCTCTCTCTATCGTTTTGACTGTGTGTTTTTCGGATTGGTGTTGGGTAATATTATGTGGTAATAGAGGAGTTAGGATATGATGTGAGTAGTGAGTTTTTGGTTTGTGATATATCTATATTATATAAAATACTGAAAATATATAGTTTTATATATATATATATATATATATATATATATATATATATATATATATATATATATATATATATATATATATAATTATATATATATATATATATATATATATATATGGTATTAGTGGTAAGCTTTTGAATGGAATCAAAAGTATGTATGTCGATAGTAAAGAGTGTTTAAGAATAAAAGGAGTTGAGACGGAATGGTTTAATATTAATATTGGAGTGAGGAAGGGATGTGACATGTCTCCTTGGCTATTTAATTTGTATATGGATAGGATGATCAAAGGATTAGAGGTAGGGGAAGGTGTTAGACTGATAGAAAATGGAAGAGAGTGGAGGGTGCCCTGCTTACTGTACGCTGATGATTTGGTTTTGTGTGGTGAATCTGAAGCAAGTTTGAGAGGATTAGTACAGGTTTGGCAGGGTGTGTAAAAGGAGGATTTTGAAAGCTAATGTATGTAAGAGTTAAGGTGATGGTAGTGATTGAGGAGAGTCCGCGGTGTGAAATCATGTTGGATGGTAAGCAATTGGAACAAGTATCCGAGTTTAAATGTTTAGGCACATATACCGTAGTTATGTAATGTCTGATAGTAACATTAGTTACTATCAGACATTACATAACAACTACGGTATATTATTTATTTATTGTCCAACCAGAAGAAATACACAACGTAATGTAGCAAAGTAGCATTACACAACAACATTACACGAATGAAAAAAGAGAGCTACAGAAACGAATACAAAATTAGCAAAACTTACTTTTAAATAGGTTAGATTTTCCTATATATGGATCTTTCGCAGACTTCACGTATAGAGTTTCAAATTCATCTTCTGATGTGCTGTCGTTGTAAGTCTCAATAGTCTGAGGAAGATTCTTGAATCCGTAATTCTGAATGCGTCTCTGTCGCGATCTTACAGCAACACAACACAGAACCAATAACATACTCATCATTACAGTCGAACCTATATTGAATTAATTTAAATTAGGTTTTTAAAAAAAGAAATATAATAGAAAGTGTTTCTCAAGATTTTTTTCATTTATTCTATAACCTACGCAGAAGCAGCTGCTACTACTACTGGTAGTAGTAAAGTAGTAGTAGTAGTAGTCTGAGACACTTTTCCCATTTTTAAAACATTGTCACACATTCTCAGTAAAATTTGCTTACCGAATAAAATACATATTAAAAAATTTTCAGTATATATTTTGTTTTTACAATTTGCTCTATGGCCTATACAATCATTTACAATTTTACATAAAAAAAACTCTGAATATGATCACTACACAAGCATGCACTTAAATTTTCTATATATATAATAAAAAGATTTAAAAAAACAAAAAACAAATCTGGATTGCGTTACTACACCGATAGCTGAATATTTTTAATTAACCTACTGTTGCATAATGAATCTTACCTGCAATAATAATGAACACCATTCTTGGAAGACCAGCAACGCGAGTGTCTTTCGATAAACGTAACATGACTGGCGTTGGATTTTTTCCTTCATTCACTTCAACAAGTCTTGTAAGATGAAAATAGCCATCAGTGTCTACTGTAAGAGAATGATGCCCAGGGGAAATCAATCTCCAAAATCCACCATGACTGCCGGCATAAGTAATGTGATCGGATCCTTCTATTTTAATTGGAGCTCCTTCAATAGGTCTTCCAGATTGATCAGTAACAGCTCCTTTAAAATGATGATAAACAATGAACTATTCATCGCAGAAAATCTTGTTGAAATATGCCTATTATTAAATTAGGTACTTTAATTTCGTCATAGCTTGCTGGCTTGCTAAATCTCCTTTCACATGTCACATTGTGATAAAATGCAGGTGTGAGTGTAATATATGAATATGAGTTGATGAATATTCTAATATTCTACTATTAAATCCATAACTGCGAATAATGCAATAAATGTTCAATTAAACCTATTAATTTTATATCTATCAATTGACAGTAACAATAAATGAATGTTGTTTTTCAAAGTAAAATAGTATGAACACTTGAATAAAGTCAATAAAATTTAACATAAAAAAAAAAACATGTTATTATCTGTCACACAATGAAAATTATAATGTCATAAAATAAAACTTTTGTTTTAAAAACATTCAAAATAGTACATAGTACAAATAAAACTAGTTTTAAAAATATTAAAAATCTTACCTATAACTGCCAAATTATGAGAGCTCAGTGTTTTAATCAAAGCAGAACGATGTTTATGCCATAATGATGACAGTTTAGCTTCATTAGGGATTCCGGAGCATGAATAATATATATTGAAGCCGAAAGCACTAGTTTCACGATGAAGGTAATCCTATAATGATAAAATAAAAATCATGTAAATAGCACCCACAAACACACATAGTACTTCCCCTTCTAAATGTATATGTCCATTGCCAAATTACGAATGTACAAATTTGCTGTTTTTCCATTTATGTGCAATGGCAGAAGCGCTTTCAAAGTCGAAAGCACAAATGTGTTCGAAAAGTTGCTGGATTCGCTCGTTGTTGCAAATGCCAAATGTGAATATTTAAACACTTTATCTCTCAGAACTACAAATTCACACATTCATGCCTTCGGCATTTGACAAACTATATATTCTACTATTTATCTTGTCAGATAGCAATGACAAATTTAAAAGACGACGGCACACAATGCACTAAAAAGGATTTTCCTTCACTTACAATCAAATATACTTGTAAACAATCAAAAATTAACTGAATTTGACTTTTGGTTGGATTACTAACTAATAACAATCACCACATTACACAATTAATCTCTCCATTCAACAACCACAAATGAAAAATACAAAATTTTTCAACCCTCGGAAAATTTTAGAATTAAATCAGACGTATAAAATGATTCCTATTTTGATATACTGCCTTTGGTAAATAATAATAATAATAATAATAATAATAATAATAATAATAATAATAATAATAATAATAATAATAATAATAATAATTGTTGCAAAAATACACTATCCATTTCAATATAACAAAATTTCCAATAACTCATTAACTATTAACGACTGATTTAGTTAATAAAAACAATTTATTGGTTAACAACGAACCATGTGAATCATGAACTTGAAAAAAAGTATATATTTAAGCAAACAAAGAAGTAAATTTAGATATCTAACAATAACTTAGGCTATTTAAATTATTAAAGATAAATTTAATATCTACAAACAACTTAGGTTATTTAAGTTATTAAAGATAAATTTAATATCTAACAATAACTTAGGCTATTAAATTAATTAAAGAAACTATTAAAATAATGAATTTATGAAAAAAAAGACGATATCATGATCCGATATTACAGATCATTATCTCATTCTGACAGCAAAGAACAGAACAGAGAGATAGGTAATATAATACCAACCAAAAGTGATCCATTTGCAGGATTGATAGAGAAGTCTGTTATCACACCATCACTTAGATCTTTACCACTGCAAGGTGACTTCATTTGGGGCATTTCAGCAATGCTTGAATACCGTTTTCCAAATGCTTCAAATACCTGAAAATGTTAAAAAAAAAAACAGTTCCTTAATTAAATAACAAACAGATATAAATTACCAAGTCAGTGTGTGTTTTTTTACTTCGAATTTCTGAGCAAAGTTTTCGTTTTTTAAAATAGAGCTGGATAAAATTTGAAAAAATAAAAAAATCAGTTATTAGGTCTAATTATCTACAGAAGATTAAAGGTCGAATTCAGGTAATTTTTATTTGGCCTGTGACACCAAAAAAAACAATCTTACCTGTAAAATAACACACCATCTACTCTGTATTTATCAACATAATAATAACAACAATAATAATAATAATAATAATAATAATAATAATAATAATAATAATAATAATAATAATAATAAAACTGTCAAATTAGTAGAAGTAAATACTTATTTTAATCTATAAGTCA
Source organism: Trachelipus rathkii (assembly GCA_015478945.1). NCBI lineage: Eukaryota > Metazoa > Arthropoda > Malacostraca > Isopoda > Trachelipodidae > Trachelipus > Trachelipus rathkii. The sequence goes on from JABUQX010034124.1 coordinate 19,374, forward strand.
ACGCTCTTAATCAGACTTGGACCTTGGAGCTCCTTAGGAACAATAATAGATTTAGGAAGAAAGAGGAACTCACAATAATATATTATAAACTTCCTTTTTCATTCTATACCCCACGTCTCATTATTGGCTCACTAATAGCAAAATATAAATTTAATAACTCCAATAGTTATCCATGCTATCGGAACAACAAATAATAATAATAATAATAATAATAATAATAATAATAATAATAATAATAATAATAATAATAATAATAATAATAAATATGAGCTTGGCAGAGGCGAGAAGAAAGGTGCATAATAGGAGTGGATGGCGGGGGTTTTGTGAAGGAGTATGGTTGTGGCCCTGGTTCAAGTGATGAACCATTACAATGACGAGATACCAAAGCGAGGGTCTATCGCAATGTTGTGAAACTCTAGGGTGGTTCATGGCTGCGACGGGCTCGCACTTAAGGGTACGAGGGGGTGTTATGGGGGCATTTCGACTTATTTATGTTCTTCTACTTGACTATTCCGTTTCAAGGGTGTATGTTGCGTACCATACCCCAAATACTAAGAATATAATAATAATAATAATAATAATAATAATAATAATAATAATAATAATAATAATAGTAATAATAATAATAATAATAATAATAATAATAATATTACATTTTTATTTTAAAATGTTTTCAAATTACAAAATCACCAAGAAAATCATTTTCAACATTAAATGAGAAACATTAACTCACCAGTCTATCCTCATGCGTCATTTTATGATTGGTGTCTGAAGGCGGAATAGCTACAACATTTTCCCCACCTCTAAAAACTAGAACAAGGGAAATGCTCTCCTCCCTCACCAATCTCTTCAGTACTTCGGTTTCTCTACAAGATTTACGATCTGAGGAAACAAATAATACAACAAACAAATTAAAGTGTTGAATTGCAAAAATAAATTGGTAAAATAAAGAGGTATAGATCTAAGGTACAATATGTTCAGATGGACAATCTTAGGGGCGTGTTAAGTGCGGGAAGAATAAATAAAATGAGGAATGAACGTATTAGGGAGTTATGTGGTGTGAAGAAAGGAGTTAATAAGAGAATAAACGAGAGTACATTGAGATGGTTTGGTCATATGGGAAGGATGTATAGTGGTGAATGTGCTGGGAATCGAAGGTTGGGAGACCGAAGAGAAAGTGGATTGAGCCAGTAAAGGAAGGCATGAAGGAAAGTAATGAGTTTGGCAGAGGCGAGAAGAAAGGTGCATAATAGGAGTGAATGGCGGGGTTTTCTGAGGGGGTATGATTGTGGGTCTTGCCCAGGGGGTGAACCCTACATTGACGAAATGCCACAGTGAGGGTTCGTTGAAGTCACGTGAAACCCTAGACTGGATTTTCTGACTACGACGAGTTCTCACTTAAGGGTATAAAGGGGACGGTAAGTGGTGAGAGGGGGGTTCTTTCCGACTTGCGTCATATTCTTCTACTACTTTTCTGTTCCGCCGTATGATACGCACCTCACCCCCCCAATCTGGGGATAGGAGGTACATGAAGATAAGATAAGATTTTATATATATATATATATATATATATATATATATATATATATATATATATATATATATATATATATATATATATATATATATATATATATAATGTATATATGTAAAAAACTATATACTGCTGCTCATATCTTTGCTAAATATTCTTATATATCAAACTTACTTTCTGAGCAGCAAAATCTGAATTGATATCGGTTCCATTGCTATTAGTGAGAGATTGTTAATCTTTCAAATTGTAGGTGGTTTAATAACGCTTTGAATAACATCGGGATTCAAAGTCGGAATAATGAAAAGTCTCCGATGCTGTATTAACTGTAACTTCCAAATCAATTTATTGATAACGGTGATAAAGGTAACTGAAAATGTTTGAAATATATATACGCTATATATATATATATATATATATATATATATATATATATATATATATATATATATATATATATATATATATATATATATATATATACTATATATATATAAAAAGATATATACCTAATAACTATATAACAACAAAAATAATATATATATAATATATATATATATATACTCTTTTCTATATATATATATATATATACCTAAATATCCCTTATATATATATATATACTATATATATATATATATATATGCTGCTATATATAACCTTTATATATATGCTGTAACATATATATATATATATATATATAATAACTTATATATCTATTATATATATACTCATAAAACATTCTATTTCCTACTTACTTTGCAAATTGAAGAGCCATTTCCGCACCTCCAAGGTCAGTTAATCCAATCCCTCCGATCAGAGCCATGGATGGTTTAAGATGAGACATGGGTTCTGTATCCTTACTTAACTGTTCTTCAAGAGTGATCTCCAAACCCCAAATGAACTTCCCCTTTGAACTGGAGCTCAGTCTAAGGATTCAAGGCAAATTTTAACATACATTGCCACCAAAAATATAATTAAACTTAAAAGAAAACCAAGCAAAACTTTAAATAAAAATACCAATTTTAAAACATAAAATAATGACTCTTTATTTGTTGAAAAATTCACATGTTAATCATATACTTGCTCGCATTAATAATAATAATAATAATAATAATAATAATAATAATAATAATAATAATAATAATAATAATAATAATTATTATTATTTCATCCATTCCATAGTAATGTAATGGATGAATTTTAGGCGAAGCTCGAGTCCGCAATTAGAAAATTAATATTGTGGAATCGTTTCTTTTAAAAACTTTGCACCCGTGATTTTTTTTTAAAATCTATGTTTGCCCTACAAATATAGCATGAAATGTCTCATTAGATAAGTTGATCTTCAGCTAACAATTCCCGACTAAATATACTGTTTTCGTTTCTTCCTAAGTTCCTATACAGTTATATTTTATATCGAAATAATAACAACAACACAGTTAAGAATAACTAGATCCAAAGATACTAAAAAAGGTTCCATCTGCCAACTAACTAGAACTAGGTGGAAAGTTGCTAAAACAAGCAAGGAATAAACGTCGCCTTTGTACTAAAGTTACGCACTGCCTACAAATATTAAAAATATGACATACTAGTCAATTTTAGGCTTCCTACTCCCTACTACATCCCAACACTTACACAACAAATTCTACCTTCGGCGTAAAAAAAAACTAAAATTTACCAAAAAAAGTAACTTACTTCAATATTTTTGATATATGAGTATAATTAGCAGCGAGTTGGTTAATATAATCGTCCATCTGAAATAGTGAATGATATTGAAGGGGTCGACCTTTTTTACTATCAACCATAATTGTAGCTTGAGCTTTTTGGTGAGCTTTAACCTCAACTGTTGTACTCTTGTTTTCAAACCCCTTTCCAATAACCTGTGACAAAGATTTAAAATAATATTTGCCTTAAAGTTTACTATTAAATAATTTGCGTTTAAAGCCTAGCCAAAATAAGTTAATATTATAATAATGTTCCAGAACAATTTGTGCAGCTCCTTACCCTTATTGAATGAACTCCAGTGGGCAAGAAAAGATTAAAATGACCTTCTTTATCTAAAGAGACTGGTTTGTCATCAGCATAAACTTTAGCATCAGGAACTCCATTTTTATATTCGTCCAGAATGTTTCCTGATATTCCTACGAGAGATAAAATGTATTTTCAAAATAGCTTACCTTGTAGATTTATATACATAAAGGTATGATCATTGATAAGATAAAACATCATATTTCGATGTCACAAAAATACAAGTTTGGGAATATATGACTTCCATATTAAGAATAATGTATACAATGCCTCAAAAACTGCTCCATTGATAAAAATAATTATTTATTTGACGGTATATTTCGAAATGATTAAACATTTGAAAGAAGGGTAATAAACATAGCTTTTCACTAATCCTGTAAGCTTTTCCAGACATAAGAGGTAGAAAAAAACAGTAAAAGTATCTTTACTATAAGTAAATTTACTATATCAGACTCCCACGACCCATTTCCACGTTTAACATTTTCAAAAGACCTTCCTTTTTTTTTTTATAAATATTTTAAATTTTATATTGACAATTTTATATGAAATTTTCTCACATGAAGTGTTCTTCAAAATTTAATAACAATTACAAATTTTCAAAGCAAACAAAATGATGAAAACTTGTGTGAAGGTAGATTAGTGCTGGCAAAATTATCTTTTAAAATCTAGATTTTTTTCCTTTACCTCAACACATTTTAAAATTGAACATTTCAGTACAAAATATAACATTTTTCAATACGAAATATAATATTTAAACTTCTTTAGGAAAAGAAATAAATGAAAACTTCCCTTTTAGAAGCAAAGAATAATTATTATATAAACAGATAAGATACCTTGATGTGAGGCCTCAAGGAATGTAAGCAAAGGTGCCAAGTTGGACTTCCACGTAAGAGGAAGAGAATCACCTTGAGGGTAGTTGCAGCAAGTAATATGAGCGCTAACCTGAAAAAAATAAGCACTTATTAAAAAAATAATTTTGGTCTTTTTACAATGAAAATCTTCATATTCGAACATACTTAAAAAAAATCCTGTTGTCTCCTTTCTTTTCCCTTTACTTTCACAACAATTGGTCTCTCCAATTAAGCATACAACTTGCTTTCATATAAAGCGTGACCAGTCTCACAAGTATCTCATAGTTACACAGTGATCTTGTTTCAACCTTCTCACCCCATTTTTTTTTTCTCTTCCAATGTTTTCTAAAATATTTCCCAACTTTTAATACCTTCTTAACAAATCTCTTACACCTTTTCACTCACTTGGGATCTACACCTTCACTCTTAACCCCTACGGCCTACACCCTCATACCTAAACCTTCTTCCATATCCTCTTTTCTTTAATTATCTTATTTTTGAAGCTCTTATTCTCATTTTATTTTCTTACCTTTCTTATAAGATTTCATTTACAGGGTTTAATCAGATGGTTAAAATAAAAAGCAGTCAGATAATAAATAATTCATACATTTATTCAGTGATACTTTATATTGAACAACACAGACAAGCGATATAAAGCTGTATCTACCATACTACTACTACTACTACTACTAATACTACTACAGATAATAATAATATAATTATCTTAATAATAACAATATAATTAATATATGAACTTCCGCAGCTAAATATCCGATGGAAAACACCTAACATGCCAAGTAAATTCTAACTCTCTTAGAACCATTAGAAAACAGTATATTATTTGACTAAAAAAAAAAAAAAATTCTTTTTAAAATATCGGGGCATGTCGCCCTTTAATTTAGTCCCACTTCCGGTATTGTTCTCCTCTCCGGTGGAATTTGATAAAATTTTCTTCCATCTTTTGTGCTTCCTCATCAATTTAACCTTCCTCACTTTAAGGCTTCCTCCGCCTGTCCTCCTCTACGAAATTTGCTTTAGATGGTGACACTTATAATGTTGCTTTACACTCCCTCCTTGAATGGGGCTCTGCCCGTGAGTGGTGGTGGTGGTAACTGAAAAAAAAACTTACCATTAAGATATTGAATTGATCATAAAGGTAATCTAAGAGTGAACCAGAGTATACACCAATTAACTGGCCATGAATGATACCCGAAGGGGCATTCGATTGAAGTTCGTAGCATGGGTTTGGAGACTAAAATAAAATATATATATATATATATATATATATATATATATATATATATATATATATATATATATATATATATTTATATATATATATATATATATATATATATATATATATATATATATATATATATATATATATATATACCTATATTAGCATATAACATATATATATGAATAACTGCAAATATATATATATATATATATATATATATATATATATATATATATATGATGCAGTCAATTATTTTATTGATATTTTGAACACCTTACATCGCATATAAAATAAGCATACTTTAAACATATTAAAAAAAATCTCCAACCTTTAGCATAGTCATGTGAGACCTCGCATACGCCTCTGTCAATATTTGAAAGGCTTCGTCGTTTCCGGTGCTTGGATCGCGTTTCTTTGGTATCATCATAAGGATAATAATAATAATAATAATAATAATAATAATAATAATAATAATAATAATAATAATAATAATAATAATAATAATAATAATAATTCTTTCTTTCTATCTTCACCTTCCTCTTTTGCCCCAAGATTGGGGGGTAAGGTGCTGTACAAGCATCGGAAAAGAAAAGCAGTAGGAGAACATGACAAACGTCGAAAAAGGAAAGCCCAGCCTTACCGCCCCCTCTGGCCTCTGTACCAGTGAGAGCACGTCACAGACAGAAAATCCACCCTAGAGCATCATGCAAGGGACCGCGACGGACCCTCACTATGGTAAATCGTCAATGTAGAGGTTCATCCCAGCCCAGGTGGGCCACAACCATGCCCCCATACAAAACCCCACGCCATTCTCTCTATCTATATGCACCTTTCTTCTCACTCTGCCAAACTCACATTTCTCCTTTCCAGGCATTCGTTTACTGACTCAATCACTTTCTCTTCGGTCTCCCAGCGATTTAACACACTCACCACTATCATCGCTTAACCAACCACCTATCATTCATCCTTTCCATATGACCGCATTAACAACATACTTTCATTTTACATTCTCTCATTTACCCCTTTCTTCACACCACACCATCTCTAATACACTATTTTCATTCCTCTCTTTATCAATTCTTCTCACACCTAGCACACCCCTAAGATTGTCCATCTGAACACATTGAACTTTAGATCTATACTTCTTATTCAGACCATAGTCTCACTACCATACAATAACACAGGTAACAACATACCCTCATGTAAGACCTAGCACACTCAAGACTTAGTCCCTTTGCATTCACCAACGATTTAATTGCACCAGCCACCTTCCACTGCCATTCACAACTTTCCTACTACACTCTGCATCGTCCGTTCCCTTCTCTATCCAACATATACCTAAATATTTAAACTCAGACACTTGTTCAGCTGCTCACCATCTAACATAACTTCACGCTGAGGGTGTCCTCACTCACAACCATAACCTTACTCTTATCCACGTTTACTTTCAAGCCCCTCCTTTCACACACCCTGCCAATAATAATAATAATAATAATAATAATAATAATAATAATAATAATAATCACTAAACAATGTTCCTACTTGTTACCTCATAAAAATTCCTCCTCCTTCCAAACTTAAAACGAACTGTGGTTTCACAGCCTCCATCATGTTAATAAGTGCAGTGGCCCGCGGGTCACTCAATTCGGCGTGGAAGGATGCTCCTAACTCGCTCAGTAATTCAGAGTCCGAACTGTAGCCACATATTCCTAATTAAATGTTAAGGATCATTATACTAAAGGAACTTTGTTGGGAGACAATAGCCTAAACAATACAATTATGGAGAATGAAAAGCTGTTAATAACTTTAACTTCAACACCGAATAACAATTCAATATTTGTGTTTGATTCAATGGCATATTTTGTATCTAAAATACCCCGATACCCACTAGTTTTCAGTTCCGTTTAAAAGTCTTACCCAATGTTATAACCAATATTGGAATGAAATAGCCAAAACAAAACAAAAATTAAAAATAAGATAGAAGATTTTTCAAGAAATATATTTAAGAATACAAAATACTAAAAACAATTTTTCAAAAATTCAAATTAAAATATTTTTATAATTTTCTTAAATCATGTTCAAAATCTTGACACTATAAAATTATTATTTGTCAATATATTCACAGCTTTTTTTTTTAGACTTTCTTCCATTTTTCTATATAACATTCACACTTACTAATAATACAAGGTCAAATCATAGGCGGAATCATACCATCACAAAATATAAAATACTCATAAACTTCAAAACAATTTTTTAAAACAAACCTTCCTTCACTTTTTCAAATCCCTCCTTATCAAGAGCTGGAATAATATAAACTTCAGTAGCTTGAAGAATCTCTGAAACCCTTGTATCATTCCTCTTCCAACCTTCGCCCAAATGTCTGGAGAGTCGAATAAGCATTTCTCTTCCGACTGGCTGTGAGCCATACAGTCCACCAATTAAAGCAACACGAGTCTTCTCCTGTAATATATATATAT
>JABUQX010034124.1:32500-37875 GCA_015478945.1 Trachelipus rathkii
TAATAATAATAATAATAATAATAATAATAATAATAATAATAATAATAATAATAATAATAATAATAATAATAATAATATCCTTCTTAAAGCATACCTTATCTGATGGTGCAGTAATCTTAAGACTATGAATCTTCATATTCCATTCATTATCGTTGGCCAAAAATTCAACCACATCTGGATACGAATTTTCAATGGCTGCCATTGCTGAATCGATGTCACCGTTGGAGAGGTAAGCGGCTTGAAGATTGTCAGTCAAGTTAAAGTCATAAGCCTCAGACCAATCAGAAGTATCGTCAAACTCTAGAGTAAAATTGACTGTTGTGGCAAGCCCGTCCGTTACTCTAACCTTTTTGGATGATGTTTTATATCTGAAGATAAATATTTTTAATTAGGTTAAGTAGCAATCATCAAAGAATTAAACTTTGGATTAATAACAACTCACATACCTCTATTAGTCTATTCAGAAATACCAATAAAAAAAACTATAAAAAGAGCAAAAATTTTAGTTGAACCTTCTAAAAACTTAAATTACAATTTCAAAATTAAAATTTAAACCTAAATTTTAATTTATTTCATTATGCATTCCTACTTTTAAGTTATAAAATTATATTAAAACACACACGATCACTCTCCTTGTAAATGCCCACTTATATGATGACCTAAGACTGATAAATAAAACTTACCCAGGAGCTGATGTACTGACAATATACTCCCCAGGAACAAGAAGACGCCAGTAATCTCCATCTGCCACCGAGATAATGTTATGGTTTATTCCTTGGACGCTAATTGTAGCATTAGAGATACCCTTGCCACTATCGTCGAGGACAAAACCTTTCACTCCTTTGTGTACCTACATAAATAATATAAGAAAAAAAATGAAACACAAAAAAAAATCAAAAATTACAATATTGTACACTTTTCAAATTCTTTATCAGCTCTGGAAAAAGAGTATTCCTCTCCACAATATAAGTTCAATAGAGAACAAAATGAACATATGTCTATATAGGTGACGTAATTTAGCACGGACATTTATAACCCATTCCAAGATAGTTTCATCAGCAAGACGTTTTAATAAAAGTTTCTTCGAAGACCTCTATGAAATACGCAGAACGTACTGTTGTTCAGTTTCGATGCTCCCTACTCTTTGTGATAATCTTTGCCAGCATGTTTAATAACTTACTCCCTTAACATTGCATTATCAAATCACAACAATCTCTGATGGATAACATGTTCTGAGGGAAAGTTCTCAACGTTGCTTTCAGCCCCATTTGAGCTACAATAAACAAACTCCTTTAAGAGCAAAGAATCAGCAAATACGCTAAGACAACAATATCTAACCACTAACACCTTAAATAAAATAAATACACATGTCAGAATGAGTACTAACTATAATGATAGTAATATCAATTGTTTCCCAACTCAAATACGATAACAATAATCCTATATATTTATAAATAAAAGTATACATCTAATATATGTAAAAATAAAGTATTAATAATTATAATATATTAATATTGATAGTAGTAGTAATGAGGTATATATATAATATATAATAAATTTAATAATTAATTAATATTATAATAGTAATAATTAATAACATCCCTCACCTACTATATATACTAAAATAATATCTACTATACCCGTTATAGTATGGATATATCTATTAATACAATTCATTTCAAGTAATAAATAATAAAAAAATAATAAATAAAAAAATAAAATTAAGTAAATAAAATTTTCTTAATACATATACTATTTTATAATAATAATCTATATATACTCGCTACTAAATTTAAACTAATGTTCGTCACTAACCGAATATACATCTAATTCGCATCGAATTAGCTTAATCTACAATATGAAAAAGATATAAAATATATATCATAATTAAATATTAAACAAAAAGTAATAAATCGGTCTCGAATCCCATATAATATGGATTAATTAAAAAATTATTAATACGATCTCGGCAAAAAGGATATAGCATGAGAAAACTTGTTCAACCCGAAAAACTACGTATCAAATATATATACGCTGATAATAAATAAAAATTTAATCTCAATCCTCTATTTCATGGGAGATGGTAAATAAAATAATAATAATCGCTAAATAAAGTACATATTTATAGGTAAAAGATTTATTATGGAAGGACTTCATAAATGAAAAGATTGTAATACCGTAAACCGTATATATCGTACAGATATATTATAAAATATTTATATATATACGCGAATAAATTTAATTTATATCGCATAATATAGGATAAACGCTACATATTAATGAGGTTATAAGTAATAGCTCTATGAAAATTTAAAAAACGGACTGAGTTATAAATTAAGAGTTATAGAATGACGAGATTAACATATATCTTTAATATGATGATATCTAATATATGGATATTATGAGGTATAATAATTAGCTTATATATATTAATACCTATTATAATAATAATATATATTATTAATAAAGAAGATATATTAATATTAGTATCGCATACATTGGTATTTGAAATATTAAGAAGTAAGCAGTGAACTAATAGTCTAGGACTCTATTTTAAACTTATGTAAAATAATTGATATAGTATACAAATGAATTGAACACTATATATTATAGTAATAAATTTGAGAATGAAAAGCCTCAAAAAGGTCACGACTATCAATAGTCTTTTGGCTAAATAAGATATAAATTATATTGTATACTACTTTATGCAGCCTGCATTATTCAGCTACAGATATTAATTAATATGAACATTTTTATAATAAAAGTAAAAAACCCAGAAATAAAAAAAATATTGGTATAAGAATAGTATAAATGTATTATTTTATTAATGCATAACGATACTGATGAGAAAAGTAAAATGCAGTCATGAGCTTCTATAGATATTTGTGGCTAAACTAAGCGAAAAAAATAATAAAAAAATAAAGAATAAGGATGAAAGAATATTATATAAAAATATATAATCTTTAAAATAAATAATAAAATATAGATAATAAATTTAAATTTTAAGAATATTAATTTTATATGATTAGGTAGTTTACATCAAATTAAATATTCAATAACAATAAATAGTTAAACTGATATGACTTAGTTTGCAACAAAGGTGAGATATTTGAGAGAATATTCTTCATACGCATGAATAAAATTATGTCACAGTGATGATTCCTAACAAATAATTACACATCACTGCATATCAATTAACCCTTTTGTTCCATATGCAAATATTACGTTAAAATTAAATTAATAAAAAATATATAATTAATAATTTGTATTTCATTCCGCGGTTTTGCACACTAAGTTTTAGGTAACGCAATTTTCAAAGTATTCTCAGATAAATTTATATGATATTATATATATATAGGCAATAGTAGAGTAGATTAAATTGTATATATAATCAAATAATACATTATAGTATAATTATAGATTTATTAATCTTTTTTATTCTATTATCTTTTTTTATTAATTTCATCTTTATTACATATTTATTTCATCTTTATTAAATTTTCGTTTCAGTATATTAGAATTCATATATAATAAATATGATATATCAAGTTATAATTATTAGTAGATAAACAAGAGAAAAGCTCAGAATAAATCAAGGTTGTCAATTAAATTTGAAGACCCTGACCTATAATAATTAAATAATATATTATATATATATTAATAATATATTATATTATATAATATATATATTAATATAGAAATTATTATAGATATAATATATTTACTAATATATATTATATATAATATATATATAATAAATATAAATATAATATTAATTTAATTATATATATATATATAATATATATAATATATTAAAATTTAATATATATAAATTAATTAATTAATTTATAGTATAATATATATATATATTAGAGTATAATATATCATTAGATATTATATATATGATATATATAATATAATATATTAATATATATATATAATTATTAATTATTATAAATATTAAAAATAATTAAAAAATTATTTATATATATAATATTATAGATAGATATTAATTATATATATTAGTAAATTAAAAGATATATACATATTATTATTAGAAATATTAATATTCTTTAATAATTTCTCAAATAATTAAATATCTTAATTTTGATATTATTATTAATATTTATACACCTTATTTCATTATGATAATTACTTAAAATAAAGTATGGCTCAAGATTACCCATTATTATGTTAAATATATTAATTCTCAATTTTCAGTCATGGTAATTTTATATTATTTCTTAATGATAATTATTAAAATCTATATGAAGATAAATAAATAATTGAAATGTAGTTATAATAGATAATATTATATTTATATATTAATGATTAAAAAAATTATTAATATTGAAGAGTTACGTAGGTGAAGTATAATAATCAGCGAATATAAAAACCCTTATTGAGAAAGGAAGAGTTTGTCTAAGTTACATCTCCTCCGTTGCAAAAATAACAAAAAATTATATACATATTAAGAATATTATATATATATATATTAGTATAACTAATATAAATTATTCTACTATATAATAAATATTACGATATTATATGAACAAAAGAGTTATTTAATTAATGAGTTGAAATATAATAATATAATAATTCAAACAAATATAAATGTAAATAGTTAATCATATATTCATATTAATGTATAAAATATACTTTAATTAATTATTATGATATTAAGTATATAAGTTAAAGATAATGCTTTGCAAAGATGATTTAATTATATATGGTCATAATAGTGAGTATTAGAATAATGATTGAGTGTTATAAGCAAGTACAAACATTATTCGTTCTCCAACTCTTATCAAACCTATTTAAGTAATTATATAATATTAATAATCATATATATATTAAAGATAAAGAGGTGAGAGATATAAATGAGCTTATATAGATAATATAAGAGTAATGGAGATAGGGGGTACTGTAAGAGAGTTAAAGAAGATGTAAGAGTGAGCGAAATCAGCTCTAATAAAGCAAAAGTTATATACAGGGATTAATGATAAGCCCCTTATGTAGTTTACCATACATAGAAATGTTATTATAATCAAGTTTATTTTTTTAGTATCTGCGATTTATTCAGTAATAAAATTTATATGACGATCAATGAAACAGTCACTACTATTATATGATATAAATAATAGAATATATATATATAGTAATATATAATAATAGAGTATTATGATAATTATATATATAATATAATAATATATATAAATGATAATAATAGATATAATTTATATTAATATAGATATTTATATAATATAATATAATAAGATAGTAATAGAGTATATAATAATAATATAATTAATATATATGTTAATTAAGATACATATAATATATATATATATAATTATTATTAATATAATATATTA
>JABUQX010034125.1:0-17500 GCA_015478945.1 Trachelipus rathkii
TGCGGGATAGTACACACCACAGGTAAGTGGACACAACCGCAACAGATGCAGCCATATACTCACCGAAGAGAATATGGTCAAATCAGAACTGGAGAGCACAAATCAACAGGGTGTAAATAGGCATTATAATATTGCCTTTATTACATACAGTAGCAGTGTCCTGATTGGGACAGTCGCGCAAAGATCACTGGACCAAAGAGAATTGGCCACCGGGAAAATCTTGTGACCAGGTGACAAACTCTACGTGGAAAACCACTTGTGCAAGAGAAACCATCAATACCTCAACTACACATAAAACTTGTTGTGAAACAATTTCTTTGAATCCCTGACCATATGGTAATGCTTTCCGCTATAGTGTATGCTCAACGTTTCCTGGTCTGATGACGAGAAGAAAAAAGCTTGTAGATGTTTGTATGGACCCACAAATACGGACACCCTCCGTGACGCTGCCTTGGCTACAACAACATGACTCTGTTGTTAAGCAAGGACCTGAATGCTTTTCAGAGTAGCACAGAATTTCTGCTTTCGAACAGAAAAAAGCGAAACCACTAACATTGTTCTACAGACTGCTAACAGTTTTCATTCTCATGAGTAATGAGCATAAATCACTACTACATTTACTCTAAGATTTCCGATAACCTAAGCGATGTTAGGGATGAGCAGGGGGAATGCTTCCATCAAGATCTAAAGTTCATAAAGACTACCAGCGCAATGGGGATCAATATTGATGCGACTACTGTTGGAGCTGATGAGGGATACGCAATCTATGCACAGAATCGTCAACCAACGAGAAAGTTTATACCATCTTCGTATGTACATAACTCAACCCATTCCTATTACATTCATTTTTCCCAATTACTCTTCATATAGTATTACATTAATATATCTATCAAAAACATGTAGGCATATCATTGATTGTTCTCTCTCTTCAATATCCAGTATAAATTATATATATTATAAATTATATATAATATTATATAATATGATAATAATATATATAAATATATAAATTATTTATAAGGTATAATAATAGTATAAATATATATATATATAGAATTATATCCCAATAATGATGACAACCCTCTTGAAAAAAGGAAAAATCATAAATTTTGAAGATATTGAATTTAATCATCTAAAAAACTAACATAGGTACCAAAAAACCGAATACATTTTTGATATCAGCGCACATAATCAATTAAGAAACCCGTCCAAGAAATTTTCTGTTTACCAGTGTATATACATAAATAAAAACATATACATATATAATAAACTATTTACCTACTTCAAAATTATTTCAATTATAAAAAAATATATAATGAAAATTAAAATTTCGTAGTTTAAAGATATTAAACAAACTTCATTAATAACTCTAAGAAAAACAGCAACATTAGGCAGTTCTCCATTTTAGGAAACTTATTTCTTTGGCTTCATAAAATTTCCTCCTTCTAAAATCTTTCACTTCGACTTGATGACGGTGGACTGGAAAGTATTTTATTGCTATTTTTCAAATTCATTTAAAACTATTTCAGTTTTTTCACCAAGTGAAAGAATATCATTGTCGTACTGGTTCAAAGTAGGTAAACTATAATGTGTTATGTCTGATTATATTCCTTATGCAGCCTTTTACTTTTTTATGTACAAAACAATCACATCTCAGAAATGGGACTTCTTTGGTCACTCTCACTTTCTTGATGACGTTGTTGATCCACAATTTTCCTTTTAAAACAATCCATAAAAGAAGTGAAAATGAACAGTTTACTCACTTTCCCCACTACGTGAAGCATCGTCAGCAGAGATGATGAACTAAAATTTATGCGAGTTTTCTTTTTCCGATGCGGGTCATTCAACGACCAAATTTTTACTGGATTCATCTGATCATGTTGAATAAATAGCTTAAATCGCAAGCCCCCACATATACTATTTATACCAAAATTATACTATAAATTGTTTGATAGTCTTTTTTCAACTATTTTCTTAAGCCTTCAACGAGTGTAATTATTCCACTGAAGCTTTGCTTTAATGCCTTATTTAAAAATAATTATGCTAAAATAGAAGATCACTTGGGCGCTATGTTACTTCACGTTAATCTGTTTATGATGTTGTCAAAGGCTCAAAGTAAATGAATAATTTTGCCACTGCATCAAACATTTTCTGATGCATCACCAGTTCATATGGTATTAGGGGAACTATTTTGTTCAGAAACAATCTTTTAGCATATCATAGTTCTGTTCAGCGTGAAAAACGTCTTGAATAATTTATGCTGATTGTTTGACATTCAGCTCATCTGTAAATTTTAACTATGCAGCTCCGTGCGAAATTTTGGTGAAAAGAGAGATATTGCTTCTGCAAAAAGTAAAATAAAATATCATTAGATCAGACTCTACATAATATTAATTCGTGAATGCATAGTTGCAACATTGAATAAAACATGAATTGATAGCAAGCCACTCTCCCAAATACCAGCTACCATGTTTGGCCATTATCCCGGTATCACTAAATGATATTCTATTTTGTTAAATATTGAAATATGTGTCAAGGCCCTTATAGGATCTGACAAATTGCAAAGATTTTATAATTTTGCTACAAAATTTGCTATATTTTTATTTTTTGGAAAATAAGTTTCTAAAGTGTCAAGTTTAAATTGAAATATCTTTCCCTCATCTTACGATTATTGTTATCAAATGCCAATATCGGCGCCGAATAGTTTCGGCGAAACAAGCCCCGAATACCAATATTTGTATTTTAGCCGAATAGCAGGAAACCGAAATACTTACCGATATTCGGCACATCCCTAAATAATATATATATAATATTATAATAATATATATATAATATATATATTATATAATATATATATATGTCAAAATATAAGTTGTAATATATGTATTACTATATTTTTAATTTTTATTTATATATATATAGAATATATAATTTAAATATAAATAATAATACGAGGTATAACCAAAAAGAATTTACATTTTAAAATTATTTATTAGCTAGCCCACTAGTTTCGGGTAAGAATCCTTCCCATTTATATACTACAATAATGATAAATTTTAAAAGTAAATATTATATAAAATAATTAAAAAGAAAATGATATAAGGTAGGAAAACATAAACCATTTGAAGATTATTTACTGTAACGCTGATATGTAATAAGGTTCAAGATTAACAAAAAGGCTGCATATTGCCGTTCACCTTACCTCGTTTGCGACACTTCTACTCACGTAAACTCACAGTCAGGCGCCCGTTTAAATCCTTAATTTCGGGAATTAATAAACTGGCGGCTGCGAAGGAAACTGTTACAAACAAAGTTTTACCAAAACGATGGTCGAAAGGCTGCAAAGTTGTTCTTTAAGATTTTAGTAACTTGATTTTAAGGATACTTAATATATCGTAATATTTCCTGTTTAGCACAGCGTAAACCTGTCATAAATATATTTAACTAATTTTCAAGCGATTTCGACTTCATTCCAGTAGTGAAATTAATATTTTCTATGGTTAATGTAATTTTTTCAATTCGAACCGTTTCCGAGTCTATTTTCACACGGGCTGCACTCGGTTTTGTGAAAACGCAGCTTCTTGATTATTTTTAAGTCGGTTAGATCCAAATATACAAGATTCGAACAACTGAAGATTCGGTCCTCAGTTGAACTAATAAAGAGAATTTCATGTCGGAAATTAAAAGATTTTTTCCTTCATCTTTGAAACAGATTAATACGTAATTAACATTCATATATTCAATATAATTCATATATCAAAACATCTCAACAACTTTTTTCCTTTGTTATTTTCTTTCTTATATAGTGCAGTCGCAGCACCCACTTGAATGAGATCTATGAGCATAAAGTAAGGATGTTCTTTAAAATTAAAATATTCCCAATTTTGTGATATGCTCACCGCCGCTTTGTCCAGAGAATCTGACATCAAATCCTAACCCATCCAAAAGAGTATATTTTATCTTGCCAAATCTTCGCCAGTCAATTTTTGCCGAATTCGAACTGATTTTTCCCAGAAAGGCAAAACCTCAGTAACAAAAATAATCACTAGAAGATTTATGTTGCATTTAATATTGTCCCTTTAATATTTTGTAGTGACTTATTGGCCTCTTCTCTCAAATGGAGGATTTGCAATTACTTTAATCATTTCTTACTATAAATTATGTTTCAGGAGAAATCCAAGCCAATCTGAATCAACTTAAACAAGAGAATCTGAATCAATCCAACCCATCAAACAGAGTATAGATTAAGTTGTAATTTTTTAAAAAATATGAGACGGAAAGAAGAAAAAGTGTTTTGCGTCAATCCGGGAAGTAACATAGTATAAAGGGGAGAGGGTTTGAGGGAGGGGAGGGAAGTTGGATGAACCAAAGCGTGAGGGAGGGAGAGGGTTCCAGGGATTTGGGTCAGCAAGCAGGGAGGACTATATCACCAAAAAGTTAAGGTTCCCTGCTTTGATCCTGTGCTATTTGAGAACAGGTGCGGTAAAAGGCTCTGCGAGAGATGCGATCACATGAACCAAAAAGGATGAACATGGGCACATCCTGAGAAGGGTATATAGCCTGAACGTCAGGTAGTAGTGGTGATCATATTATGAGTTGTATTACGATTCGTACGTGAAGGTGAAATAACAGGCATTTGTGTATTCATATGTATCGAAAAACATTACTATATGCGGTTTATCCCTTATGCGCTATGTGACACAGTAAAAATCTATGGGTTATTTGTAGATGAAAACAAGAATATTGTGCGAGATTATTGTCCGCGTGGACACAGTAATATGATGTAGAGCATGTGATAGTGGAATTTGCTTCGTAATCCGCTTAATACTATGTCCTCAAACGTTGTCCTGGTCTAAAAGTGGAAATCAAGTGAACAGCATAGGATAAGGAGAAAAAGGCGTGAGAAGGATAAGATATTATGAATTGTAATAGACCTGGCGCACATATAATTATACTGAGAGCATATCCGTACATGGTAGTATTGAGTGTGGTAGGGAAGAGATATTGCTGCGATTAATATATAGCTACTATCGTCTATACGAGAAATGAGCGGATCTAACGTGTGTATAGCATGGAGACACCTAAATCTCTGATAAGAGACAAATGTTGAGGTGTTTATAATGTGTGAGAATGAGCGTTATGTCTGTGAGATTCTGTGTAGCACAGGAATGTTCCTGCTTCAGCAATCTTTCCAAGTTCCCTAATTGCTCTAATATTTGGTTACGTTGTCCAATAGTCGAGACGTCATTGATCAACATGATGAACTTACTATGTTGACTATATTGTGTCATTCGTGCTTTTGCAAAATCAGTGTTGAAGTATATAATATGAGCATAATAAGTTCTAAGGGGAAAGCTTACACTCCCTATCTTATCGTCCAACTATGAAATTTATGTTCATACTCGTGATGTGTGTAAGGCTCTGGAAATAAGTAACCGGACAAAAAGTACATGGATGACGATTAGTTGAAGTGTTGGATGTATAATAAAGTAAATATAAGTCGCAAGGTGTGAGTGGTTGTTAAGTAAGTGATTATTAAATATGTCACGCATCGAGACATGGCTAAAGATGTGCCATGAGGGAGTGTGTATGTTACATGACCCTTTACGCCGAGTTGGCTATTCAGATGGTTATAGTGGATGGGGGTAGGAAGAATAATACATATAATGGAATTGGTGGGCCGACTACTGTTGGAGCTATGGGATGAGGGGGCATTATTAGTGGCCAGATCGGATGCTGTATGCACAGATAGAATCGTCAACGAAAGAGTATAAAAGTTGACTACTCATCCGGTTGTATTATAGGTTTAGCAGTAACTGCGAAGCCCAAGAGTGTCCGTGATCTAGAGAATGTAATTCGATTTGGTGTACCCGATTATATCTTCCTGAGCCGATTTATTATCGATAAGTTGGTGATGATGACAATGGTTGGGGTTTTGAGTCATGTATATCTGCTGACTGACAAGCGAAAGTGAGTCAGATGAAGTCTATTATCAGATATTGTTTACTGCAGTCTGCATATAATCCAATTTAGCAGAGCGTAGGAAGTCAGGATATATAGAGGAGGAGTAGTGTGTGAAAGTGAAAATTAGAGGAATTAGATAGGTAGGAAGTGAATTTATTGGTGTCGGGTAAATTGTAAATAGTAAAGCGATCTAAAAAGTTATCTTTGTGGTAAGTGGAAGGTAATTGTGAATAAGTAATGTTAGTGGCTAATCGGGAATAAAAGGTTTGCGGTGTAGGGAATGTGTAAGATGAAGAAAGAGGATGTGGAAAAATAAGTATAAATATTAGATTGATTATGGAAGAGATGAATGATAGTAGGGAATAGTCAATAGTATAAGATTACTTAAAACAAATTATAAAAGTCGGTAGTATGACACCACTATTAATACTAAACTATCAACTCCATTACCAATAATATAAATATTAATACTAACTAAATATAAGACCTTAACCTTTATAAATATATACAAAGCTATATCCCCAACCAATCAAAAAAAAAGTAATTTGTGAATAAGACCCTCTTGAAAAAAGGTAAAATTCATTTAAGAAAACAGATATTTACAAAACAGTGTATTACACACAGATTATCTCAGAAGCGAAAAAAGGAGAATAAGGTGTGAAATGTAATATGAATGCAAAGAACACCCTGTATTAACATTTTTGGAATCAGCCACAATCTATTATGAAAATTGAAGAAGAAAGCCAACCCATTTAATATTAAGTCCCAAAGCATTACCAGTAGTAATTACAATAGATGAATAAACATAAAAGTAATATAACTAGGTATTCTTAACAACCCAAGCGTCCAATTACCACCGATATTAAAAAAATAAAAAATATAAAGAAAATCTTGAAAAGATATTCGATAAGGCGTTAAGAGAAGAATTATTAAACTAAAACTTGTCATTAACTCAAAGGCCATCTAAGGTGGTAAAAATGAGGCACAGAGACAAGTAGCAAAGTATCGTCCGATTTCCAGGGGAGTATAACCTATTATGGTAGACTGTGGGCAATTGCAGTGAAATATTTCCTGCGCTGTTCTAAGATAGTGCTTCACTTTACTGAGCTGGTACCTGTCTGATGCACCGCGAGGAGAGAACCCTCGCAAACGGTACATTTTTCATAGTCTGGATAAGTTTTTCAAGAATTTCAAAAACCCATATTCACTTTCCTCCCCACCAAATTGCCAAAGAACACCAGAGTATCGAATCAGATGTGGCCACCAAAATTATTAGCTGAGATCAAAAAGGAGGCCAAGCTTATAAATATCTTGTTGAATTCCTGATGACCTGCGTCAACGTAACTTACCTTATTCCGCAGGGGCCTTGCTTAACTTTTGTAGTCATACAACCAAATCACAATTCGCTCCTCCCGAAGAATCGGACTTATTCTTTTTTTCAACTGCTCACTTTCTGTTTCGCTGTAGTTGACGATTTTGATTCCAGCATTTCTGAAAACAACCATTAAGAATTGAAGAATGGAAGCCCTGTCAGCTTTTCACTTTCCCACACTACGTGAATTCATCAGTCAGAAGAGATTATAAAAATTATTCCCATTTTTAATTAGCAATTTATTATTCCATATGTACTCAGGAACGACCAAAATTTTTTACTAGATGATTCATGACTGAGTTCATGATTTGGAAAAATTTTAGCTTAAATCGCAGATCTAAGTAAAAAGTTTAGCTATATGTACAAAATAAAGATTTATATACATACATATGAAAACTTGAAAAGTCCAGTTCTATCTTGTGATTATCTAAGCATCTATTACAAACGAGTGTTAAATTAATCCACTAGATAGACTTTTGCTTATATTAATGCCTATTTAAAAAATAGTAATTTATTGCCTAAAATTAGAACAGGCGATCTACTGGAGGCAGACTGTTTATAGCGTTCAGAGTAATAGCATGCTGTTTTTAGTCCGAATAGTTGCCTCCCACAAATAGGGTCTCGAAGACCAAAGTGTATATTATATATTTATGCCACATGACAACACAATATATCTAGGATATAGCAAAAATTCAGACCCAGAACTTAGGTATGAGGATAGGAGGAGAACTTGTTAACAAAACATACTGTTTAAAGAGACAACTTTAATCAACCAGGTTATACTGATATCCAGCGAGTAGAAAGTACTTGAGAAATTAGATTATGGAAACGTGAGAGATTTGAACAACTCATCGCTGCACATCTAGAGTAGACGATAATTAATCATAGGGCAGCCTAGCCGTTAGTAACTAGTGAGAGTGATAATGACATGGGGAAAGAGTTATGGCATTCTGCCAAGTAAACACTTTAATTCCAAATCACCTGAGTGCATAACAGAACTTGGGCTGAACTAATGATATGAATAACTGTGTAAACTGTCATAGTATGCAACATGTGTCTTAAACAGTCGAGACCTCCGCTCGCGACAAATCCACTCTCCCATCATATGGCATAGAATAAGAAGAGGCCAGCCAGAACAAGTACCTCATATTACCAAGCTACGCAATGTTTGGATTCCATAAATACAGTGCGCACGTCATCACTCAAGATGCAAGTTCGTATATATTTACGAAACTTCGTGCATGCGGAAATATCGGAAAAGATAATTTGAAAGAATGTCAAATGGGCACCCTATATTAAGGAGTGCTGACCAAAGAGATGGATGACAAGTAGGATTTTCGCCATATTTGGCTACAAAAATATTCGCGCCCTAGTTATTTTATTTTTCGCGAAAATGCTGCTTTCTCATTCTACTTTCAAGCTCTCTCTTAGACCATCGACATACTACCTCGTGCTTCCTTTAGTGTTGACGTAATTTATTTGTTTATTAAGCTCAATATTTCGGCTCCGAATAGTTTCGGCGATAAAAAAAGATCCGGAAATACTGAAAGTATTGGGTAATGTTATTAGGAGGATATAACCGAATAGCAGAAAATACCGATAACTTACCAATATTGCACATCGCACTAAGAGAGTATATATAGAGATATAAGAAGAGATTAGACATAACTAATGAGATAGAGAATAGAATAGATATAGAAAATAGAGATATATATAAGATATAATATATATAGTATAGATATTATATATATAGTATATAGAGATAGGATATATATATTAGATATAGGATGATTATTATATTATAATATAATAATTGATAGATATTAATATAGTAGATTGAGATTAGAAGGGCAACCAAGTTAATTTCGGAATTGAGGTAAGTCATACGAGCATAGACTATAGTATGTCAGTCCAAAAATAGGGACATTACCTATACGAAATGAAAGGTACACGGTATCGAGGATTCAACGATCTGTTCATATTCGCAAGGGATATAGAGCTAATTTCGATACGTGGCCTAATAGTATCGAGAATTCTAAGTGTGGGATTGGGTGAGATTTCCAGCAGGAATTGAGGATTTCCATCAGAATGGAAATAGTTTCATTAAGATTTAACAGTGAAAATTTTCCCTTTTTAAATTACACTTTTCTAGATAAACGCAATAAAACCAATGATAAATATATATAATGAGTATAACTGGAGGGACGGATTCGTGTGGATCAGGGTAAGCTGTCGTGGAAATATATAAAAGTCATTTTGTTGAATGTTATTTATATAAATCAAACACACCAATGTATAATACAATAAATATCATCATATAATCAGATATTACATTAGATAATAACCAAAGACACTCGACACTAAATTTTATCAACAAGAGCATATGTTCGAGAAGATCATATTACATCATACCTATAATAATAGATATATATACAATAAAACGAGTAGATGGACATAGGTGAAACAGTTAGGCAGGATAAAACTATTCCCATATCTACAAGAGAATGAGATATAAGAAAATTACAGTAAAGTGTTTATGAGAGAATGAGAGATATATTCCACAATAAGCGAATTTTGATCGATAAATAAATAAAATGTGAATAGAAATACACATATATATATAAAAATCTATATGGATTTATCAGGATCGCTTTAGCGAGTGAAACACCAGATTTACTATCATTGTCTAATAAGTCAAGTGCCACCTATCATTAGTAGATTTTGGAAAATATAGTGATTAGTAGTAATTAATAGTAACTGTAATTTTTCGTAAAAAAGTGTATCTTAACTTGCAACTAAAATTTACAAATTCAAACCTAGAAAATTAAATACAAAATAATCCTATACATAATTATGACAAGGGTGAGACTCAAATAAAAAATAAAATATAAAAATTTACTTACTATATAAACTTCATAACTACCTACTATTATATTATTATTAAATTCTTTTTTTATTTCAATACATCTTGTTCACTTATCATTCTTAATTCATTACCCGTGTACCGCTATATATAGTATATACAATTGAGACACAATTGGAGTCTATCAACCCGATATCAGCAATTATATATAAACTCTTATATCTAATACCCTACATCAGGTTAAGTCTTACATATCTATATCAATAATAGACAACAGAGATAACCACATATATCATTATAACTTATTCTAACAATAATCATTACATTACAGATGATAGTATCAACTCTTTATAAATACGCAACTATTCATAAATATCATAACAATATATAAACCAAAAAAAAATATCATATTATCATATAAATATAAATTACATCATATCACTATCAGTCAACAATATATTTATACATATAATATATATTACTCAAACGTATTCTCTTACATATTCCGCTAGATATTCTCAACTATATATATTAATCATAATATACTTAAGAATAACACATATAAGGACTTGAGTCGGTGCACCCTCAGTAAGATGAGTTGCTCCAATTGTATACCTGGTAAATGGAGTGACATCTGGTGACTAAGTGTGAGTGAGTGAGGTATACATAGTACTAGTTGTAATCTATATTAAGTAATGGTAAGAGTCTATGGAGTGGTATGACATAGTATCATATATGTCATTACTACGGCGAAGTTCAATATTTAGGCCTCATTATCTAGATGCATAATGTTATCCTTATTCTAGTAATAGTAGGAATGTATATAGTTAATACATATTGTTATTTTATATAGTGAGGCAGATATATGTAATATTATAGTATTATGGTTAGTATTTGTGATATGTATGATTATGGATTATAAGACATAGACCTATTGTGAGGGAGGGTGAGAGGGGAATAATGTTGACTAAGATGTTTATTAAAGAATTGACACTTGATGTAGTAGAGGGTAGGGTGAATTTTATTACGTGTCTGAGAGAGGGTTGGAGGAGAAATATTTGTGGTACCTGGGGGTATAGTTATATGTAGGTTTTCTGATAGATATTGATCCTCCTAACCATCTGACAGGTATGTAGGGATGATATTGATAATATGAATAGTTCCTCGTCATAGATTAGATTATCTAGAATGTAGGAACTGTGTCCCACTATTAGTCAGTCTTCACACAGTGTTAGTGAGTATTCTAACAATATGAAGATATTGATGGTGTTGTAATATATGATATTATTACCTTTTTAGTTATAGAATTGTGTGTGAGCAGGTGTAGCTGGAGACACACTCCAATCGCACAGAACATTAGAGCAATCATAATGAGTCTATCTTGTAATTAGTCCTACTGACGACAATGGATAGAAGTTGGTGCGAGTAGAGAAGTAGTGTATATCTCACCGATCAATTAAAAGAGTAGATACGTAGGCAAGGTCCCATGCAAATGAAGAGTCGAGAGTTCCGGCAAGAGGATGTATAGTGACATTCGGGAGAAAGAGTCGTGTACACTATAGATGTGTGATGGAACTGTCAGGTGTTAGTTCTACAATAGTCGAGTTAAGCTGCTAATCTTCCTCTAGTATTAGATATAATGCATTAGCGCGATTGACGTTGGAGCGTGTGTCGCGATTGGTTTAACGTAGCACCACTATCTGGGCCGTCTGACACGACAGCATTGTCAGCGTCTAGGATGTAGTACATGATCTTATAGTTCTTCTGGAAAGATGTAATCATTCGAGAAGTATAAAGACGGTGAGTGATTGCGTATAGTATTGTAGTGGCATAGCGAGTGGTGAGTACATTCTAGATACACAAGTGATGAAGTAAGCCAAGTTTCTAACTAGTCAAGGCAGAGGTTAGGTTTCTGAAAGCTGCCGAGTTGAGGTGGTGAGAGATGTAGAAACGCTATCGGAGTATGTTTATTTATATCACGAGTAAAAAGTGAGGACTGATGCACGTATTACTGTAAGCAGTGTATAATAGTTTTTATGTGAGAAGTTCGAAGAGGAGCATTGGTGTAGGGCAGATTCTATGATCGAGAGAGTGATATCGCTATCGAGTATAATAGTAAGCATATAGAGCTAGGACTAAGATAGTTGATGCGTAACGTTGGAAGAACGAATAAACCAGTAGATTTCATGTATATGTTACATCGTTGGACCAAAGGTTGAGAGTATTACACGTACTTGCTTATGTGATGGAAACCTAGCACACACGAGCGATCTAGTGAGAGAGAGAAGTGTTAGAATAGCTTCGAATATCTCCATGTGTGAAAATAGAACTATTGAGTGTGTGTATGATTGATACACTATATGAGAAGAGTGTCGTCATATTTAGAGAGCCTTGTGTACGTTGACACTATGTTCTGAGTCGTAGAATGGGCACTAACAATGTGAATAAGTGTATGATTTCAGAGATAATTCCACTAGGTATGGAAACCCTGGTGTGACCCTTGACGCTGTCCTGAGGGTGGTGAGACTAACGAAGGGTCTGCTCGAGATGAGGTCTAGCGGTCAGTACCTTGTGTACATGACTCTATGTTGCTAAATCTGGGCGTGGAGAGGTAGATTGATGTAAGGAGTAACTATTTTCATATAGATAAAATAGCGTGCGTACAGTATCGTTTTTACTAATCATCGTGTCTTATGGTGGTAAAGTAGCCTGAGAACGTGATAAGAATTGGGCAAAAATCAACAAGCTAAGGGTGTGAGGTAGTTAAAACAGGTGTAGTCTGGGGTTAGATACTATGGAGTTTGTGTGAGTATTGTTATGAAAGACTCAGTTTCCAGATAAAAAAGTACGTATTTGGTGTATCTATATGAGTACTTATATAACTTACTAGGATTTCGATTCTAGACAAATTTTCAGTGATGTACGAGAAGTGCTTTATTTCACACTTTTAGTCGCTCCTCTCATAATATATATACCCTGAAGATTGTGAGACCATCTGTACCCGTACGTTGTGGCGAGTGCGTGAGAGGAGTATGGTCATGTGTGCACCGAAGGTATGTGTATATCTGGCTTCATTATAATATCTCTTTCTGCTGGAAAAAGATATGCAGATCGTTGTGCAGTAGTGAAGAGGCTTAGCGAGATCTTATTCTTTAGTAGGCTCATTTTCCGATGTACGATGTTGTTGTATAAATCTATCTCTGCTTACTTATAGGGGTGGTTTGTCCTTGTCCGAGAAACAGTGTTGAGCGCAGATGGATTCAAAAACCATGTTTAGTTGTGGACACATAATAGGTAGGTGATATATTATATGTTATTAATATATACTATAGTATATATATATATATAATATATAAATATATTAATATAAGTATATATAGTATAGTATAATATATATATATGTATATATTATATAGTTATATATATAGTTATATATTATTTTAAGTTCTATATAGTATATTAGTAGTAATATATATATATTAATATAATTATATATATACTATATTTAATAATCATCAACATATATATATATCTATTTATTAATAATATATATATACTAGTATATATATAGTATATAGTAATATATATATAGGTATATACTTATATTATAGTATTATATAATATATAGTATATATATTATATAGTTATATTTATATATTTAATATATATATATATTATATAGTATATATATACTATAATTATATATATATAATATATATTATATAATAATATTATATTATATATAGATATATATATATATAATAATATAGTATGTACTCTGATCCTTATATATCAAAGTAAAATGTTAAAATAATACTAGAAAATTCAAGGTTCGAGTTAATAGAGCTAATAACCTTTCTCTTTAAAGAGTTGTATAACAGTTGCATCCATATAAGGGTGATGACTAATCTCATAACAGAACCATAATTAGCAAAGAGGATTTTGTGATTGGAATTTACAAACGAGGAATTTTCATGTACTTAGGAAAGGTTAAGTTTAGGGAGGGCGGCGGGGCTTATAGAAAATCATCCAGTGGCGTTGGCAAATGTAGTTTTATTTCGGTTATGAGGTAATGCTAGATTATCACTGAGACTGTTGCAACAAATGCCAGTTGTTTATATTTTATTTTTATTTTGCATTTTATTATATTATTGGTTTTTAATTCACATTTCAAGAAATTTTGAATTAAAATTTGGGAGGACATAATTAGTTTATATTTGTTATTCGTAAAACAATAAAGAATAAAAAAAGTGAAACTAAATAAAGCGAGATTATTATTATTATTATTATTATTATTATTATTATTGTATTATTATTATTAATTATATTATTATTATTATTATTATTATTCATTATTATTAATTATTTATTTATATTATTATTATTATTAATTATTATTATCTATTATTATTTTATTATTTATTATTGATTATTGATATATTATTCAATTATTATTATTAATTTATTATTATTATTTATTATTTATTTATTTCGTAATTATTATTATGTAATTATTATTTATTATTATATTATTCATTATTATTATTCATTATTATTCATCTATATCAAAGAGAATATAAACTCTTCCTATTGATTCTTCATGTATAATCAAGGCTAAATGGATAATACTCAGCTAAGTTTAGAATATGCATACTGTATGTATTTAAAGACATCAATCTTTCTACTATCAGTGAAGAGTTTTTTCCAGCAGTTTAACATACGAACAAAAACGAATACAAGTTTAGGGCATTTAGTATTTGCCCAACAGAGAATAACAAGAGGGAGGGAGACAAGGAGGAGCTAAAGTTTTAGTTGAAACAATTGATTAAAGCAAATTGGCAGATAGGGATTGTGAGGTGAGAAACCAGAATAGATTGGTTGCCTTTTTCATACAAAGAATAGTTTCTTTTAATTCTTTTTCCAAATTTGGAAAAAAGATTTGATGTCTAGAGCACTGAAAAGAAACATACATTATTTTAAAATCTGAAGATAATTTAAGCTATTTCATAAAGGCAGAATATCCTTTGACAGTGACATTTTCCCGCGCAGGAGAAAGCAAGTTAACCAGAGGTTTACAGTTTTAAGTTTGAAGGAAAAGAGAATGGAATTGAATGAAATCTCATTGCTCTCCTCACTCTTGCATCTCGTTTTTATATTGTTCATTACATCGATTCCACCTACTCGTTCTCTCCTCTCTCTCTCTGACTATTATATATGATATATA
The DNA here is from genome assembly GCA_015478945.1 of Trachelipus rathkii. Taxonomy (NCBI): domain Eukaryota; kingdom Metazoa; phylum Arthropoda; class Malacostraca; order Isopoda; family Trachelipodidae; genus Trachelipus; species Trachelipus rathkii. Next base: position 15,424 of record JABUQX010034125.1, read on the forward strand.
TTATATATGATATATATATATATATATAGTACATTATGTTATATTGAAATATGCATACATAATTTTATATATTATAGTTATGATATATATATATATATAGTATATAATTCCAGGACCGACTGTCAAGTTTTTTTCTCTAATGGTTGATGACTTACATTATTCATAGTCCCGGTGGCGTAAGGCTGCCCTTTTTTGAGAACGGAAGATGCATCTGGATATTCAAATTATTTCACAGTGGGTCTACGCTCCCATTGGCTCATTTTCTCTCCGACCAAAGCACTCCTCAGCAGTGCTTTTTTAAGAATAAAGGGAATCGAAGAACTTTGCCACTGTTCTCCCAGCGAACCTGAACCTTTTATATGGTTAGCGCCATTCCTGTTAGCTTCCACAGGTTAAATTGTCTAGGGGCTCATCCTAGACACAACCACTTAACATCTGCATGCCCGCATATTAACACCGTAAAAACAAACTTGTCACATGCGCATCTCCGTTGACCTGTTTACGTTCTCTGCCTTCAAATCGTTGTGGGGGTGCTGATTCGCAAAATCTCCTTTACGTACTTTACGTTGCCCCCTAAGCCGAGCGAAGACATGGATTAATGGCGTGTGCAAGTAATGGTCCAGGGCCTCCCATAACTACTCTACACCTGTTGATCCCATTTCAATACGAAGCGATCCTAAATATCCACTGGAGGCTTTTCGATCGTCCCCCCAGGTGAGCCTCTGAAGTTGAATTCCAATGGATAGCCGACTCTCTTCTTCGAAGAGAAAATACATCATGTGTACAAGTTATCTTCGTTTTCAAAACCCCAATACCGGTCTGCCCTGACACCGATTCCTGCAGGAGGTAAGCCTCAACCTAATTTACTCTTGCCATGTCAAAGACAAACGTTTCATAACATCTTTATTTCCTCAAACATCCCTTTTCATAAAGGTGCTACCATTCTCGTTTTGACGAAGGGTACAGCACCTTTGCTATTCCCCTCTCCTACCATTTGCCCTGGTCCTGAAATCTCTCTCCAAAATCTAGCCATCCTGCTGCCGTGTTTAAAGCACTCATTTTTTGTCTCATCATTCTGCTGTTCACGGTGGATTTAAATCCAGTGTTTACTGACGGCTCTAAAATAGGTGGCAGTGTGGGCGCGTCTGCTGTCTTTTCTGACGCAACCTCTCCATACTCCACCCTTAAATGTCTTCAATTTGTTACAGGCAAGTTAACGGCTATATAAATATTGCCCTTTCTCTGAATTCTAATCCTTAACCAAGATTCACTCATTCATGTCGTTTTCTCTTCAGGATTCTCTTAGCGTCGTTACAAGCGTTAAACCCCTTATCTAAAACGCAATGGTATCAGCTGTACAACAATTTTCTTCTGACTCTCTCCTCTTAGTAAGAATCAAATTGATTTTATGGTGTGGACATTCCCTCTCGATATGTAGGGGGTAACTCGTGGCAATGAAATCGCTGACAGAGAGGCCAAAATTGGACCGGCCTTCCTCTTCTCGGAAGTTTGTTCCAGGTAGCTCTTCCAGGTGCCTCCCGGAAACTGAGAACCTGATTACTATCCTGCTCTCCGACAGGCCTTCCGATTCTATTGGCAGGAGTGCGTGGACGAGTCGTATCGCGGGGAAGGAAACTCAGAAACATAAAGCCGAACATCGGTGAGTGTCCTTCCCTCCCAGCCGACGAAAGCGCTTACATAGTGATAGCTTTGCCACGCCTCCGTGATTGGCACAGTGCTAATGATCACTCCAGTCAGCTTAATGTCAACGCGACCTCCTCCCATTTGCGAAGATTTTGGCGTCGCCAACATCCCGGCAATCTTGTTCATGGCACACAGTATATTCATTGATTGTTCCCAATTGGACCCTATTATTCGCCGTCAGTATTTTCCTACTTTACGGTCCATAACTACACCTTTCTAAAGATTATCTGCCATATCTTATTCTGAATCTTCCTCAACCTTTAGCGCAAGTAACTACTATTCTTACTGTATCTTCAAGAAGTAATTATTCTTATAGCTTTGATTTTTGTTGATGTAATCTTAAAGACTATTTATAATATTGGGGATAAATTTT
>JABUQX010034125.1:22500-55614 GCA_015478945.1 Trachelipus rathkii
GAGCAGAGTGCAGGACTGCTGAATATGAATGTATGAGAGTCGTATGGCCGGAAAGACCAGGAGGGAAAGAGTTGAGAAAGGAAAGAATTAGAGAAGGTATAGGATAATAGGAGTAATTGTGTTATGTTAGGAACGAAAATTATTATCCGCGATTTAACCGACATATAATCGACTAACGAAAAGACCTTATCATCGATAAACCGAGTAATCCGATACACTCGTGAATAAAAAGTATCGGCCGATAAGGCGATAACCGATAAAATCGATAATATCGGAAAATTTTTGATTGTTTCATTTTATTATAAATAAAAATGTTTAAAAAAACACGAATTGGTTTTTAAGAAAGTGTTAAAAATAAGTTTATTTACATTACTTTTTTTTCACCTATTTTATAGATTATAAATATAACGAAATGTCCAGTTTTATTTACGTGAGACTGTAACGCTCAGAAATATATGGAGAATGTTGCTACTAGTGCTTTACAATAAACTTGTAAGCTTTGTGGATATCTTATATTAAAAAATTTAGATATTTTTCCCTTTGCTCCTCAGTGTTCTTTATAGATAAAATTTTTATTTTCCTAATTATATCCTGTTGTTATAGATTCTATAATGTATGTAAAAAGCCAAGATAAAGGTTAATAAAAGGTTTGAAATGAAATCAAAGAATTAGTTATAATTACAATTTATCAATAGTAAAATGATATAATACTGAGGTTCTTGGCCTTTCTACAGGAATTTTGACTATTCCCTTCATATACATGAGGGAGTGTGCTTCCGTGCTTGACCCCGTCCCCTCGTTTCGAACTATACTTCTCTCGTGTCTGCAATACTAACCTTTCCCTCTAGTGTTGAAGCACGCACATCGTCCTAATCCTATTCCGAAAAAGGAGCCGTCTCTGATCCTTCCAACTATCCTCCTATAGCTCTCAACATTTTTTCTATCTAAAAAATCTTTGACCCTCTCCGTTGTACATTATTTACTTAGATCATTTCTTTGAACTCATTCTCTTCTTTCCGATCGAAAGTATGGTTTTCGGCGCTCGAGGTCTACTGCTGATATACTATCCTATTTCTATTTAACGGATATATGGTTTTCCGCCCTTAGGAACTAACGGGGAACTTGCGTGGTGGCCTTGACATATCCAAAATTTGACCGTGGTATGGCACGCGTCAGCGTGCTCTCCCAGCTCCCTCCTTTGGGTTTCCTCCTTCCCTTTGCCTACTTATGTCTAGTTTTTTTTCAAATCTCTCAATATCGCTGTTGTTGAAGGGGCGACTTCTTTCTTCCCTTTTCTGGTCAATAGTGGTGTTGCTCAGGGTTTTCTGTCTTATCTCCTCCTTTATTCTTATTTTCATTAATGATGTTCTCATCTGCCATCTAACTCTATCCAGCTCTATGCTGAAGACTCGAAAACCTTCATTCTTCAACTTCATTATCACAATCTGCTCTGCAGGTCTCTATAACTTCTAGAAATTGCCTATCATACGTCTCGCTATAATTCTGTTCCGATTCATTAACCAAGCATGCATACTGGGATTAGAGAATTTCCGGATGGGGCAGTCTACCAACCTATGTTGAAATTAACATCTTTATAAAAACGCACAATTAATCTACAAGCTATAACCCGTCTCGTAAGACACAAATCTAAACTATTCCTATCTCTTGACGGTTCTCTCATCGTCTGCTGCCTGTTAGACAATATAAAAATCCACTATTAGGCACTCCACATAAACCAAAAATAAAACTACATCTCTTGGGAATAAACCTACCCACCAAAATATCACCAAACCTAGGTATGCAGCAGACGAACATAAGCGCGAGTCAAGAAGAAAACATGGGAAGATCATCGTGTATGTAATCTGAGAGCTGAGACTTTCACTTTAATTTACCTCATTCAGTCAGTTACTCCAGCTATACAGAGGCCACCATCCGCCCTTGTATGGAGTACTGCTCTCGAAGATCTGGGGGGGGGCTCTGGTTTCCACCGGCTTTTGGATAGGGTCAAGTCAAAGCCAAAGAAGGCTTATTAATTGTCCCGCACTTTCCAGTTCACTTGACCGTCTATCTTTGCGGGCGCGATGTTGTGCTTTATCTCTTTCCTATAGGTACCGTAGTGGCAAGAGTGCTCGAGGGCAATTATTCACCCGCTGTACCGAACCAGACCTTTTTTCGTCGCCTCGTGAGCACTAAGGGGTGCTGTATCTGCACATGAAGTTTTGGTGTGTGATATTGGTAATCTAGACTAGTTCGCTGGGCGGCGTGCTTCCTTGCTCTATCCTGCACCCTCTGTTCTGCGGAATTCACTCTCAGATCTTCCTGTGTTTTTCACTGCGTGAATTTAATTGTCCCCACTTCATGAAAGCCTGCGTCTGCGCTTCATCTGCGTAATTTGCGTTAGTTGTTCGATTCTGAGGCGTGTACAACACCCCCTCTTTGAATATGGCTCTGCCCGTTAGTGGTGGTGAAACTGTAAAAAAAAAAAAAAAAAAAAAAAAAAAAAAAGTTTCATCTGCCAATATCCTTGGCTCTGTAGATATCTTTGCAAGGGAGACTAAATTGCTGCGCACCCGCGAGGCGCTAGATTCGGCATTTACAGTAATTGGGTAGCCTTATAAAGAAGATCAATAGAGCCTCATTGTTAAAAGTAGGTCTGACTAGGCATGTCTGTCTGATTTCTTTCGATGCATGCCACTTATTTGCAAATTGAGAGCAACTGCTTACCTTGATTGATCTTGAATGGACTGTGTTGAACTTGAGTATGTTCAGTGTGAATGCATCAGCTCATCACAGATGCTTAAGGTAGTAGTTCCTTCTTCTTCCATGTCCTTTCCTCTGCTGCTGCTGTACTGTTGGCTTTCTCGAGTTCGGATACACCGCAATAACTCTTCCACCTTGTTCTCCATCATGGCTTTGACCTCTGACTTTTTTGGACCTGTGCATTGCTTTCAAAAGCTCCTTCCCCGAAAATTCCACTATCAGGCGAAACTTAAAGTGGGAAGGCAGTGGCCTAGAAGGTATTTCCTCATTCTTCGAAGGTGGTCTGGAGAACCTCTCTTTGGTCTATTGGCCGTCAGGGGTAGTGGGTATTGGACGCAGATGGTCCGCAGAACTTGGAGATTGCATTGTCTTCAGTCAATCGTTGATTCTTTAGATTTGTTTTATTTTGGCTGGATCGCTTTCGTCCTATGATTAATGCTGGTTTTCACTATTGTTGCTGTCTTTGTTGTTTTCACGTGTACTGTATATTATATATAATATAAACATAGTAATAATAATATAATACTATATATATATAATAATGATATAATATATATAATATTATAAGATATATATATAATTATATAATATAGTAAATACTGGTACTAATATATATATATATATATATATAATAATATAATATAATATATAAAATAATAATATGATATAATCATATATTATAAAATATAATAGTATATATATATAATATAGTATTATATTATATATATGGCATGACATCACAAAGGGTATGTGGTGCTCTCCCAGCACAAACGAAGAAAATTTTATTAATAAATGAAGGCAGTGTCTGGCCACCCCTATCCTAGATATTTCCTTTACTCTTAAAGCAATGTAAGTCATTTTTTATTTTTTTTATTGTGCAATTTTTTGAAATATTAATTCAACAATCAATATACATATCCAGATGTTGAATCAATATTTCAAAAAATGCAAAAAATGACAAGTGAAGACTAAGATGTGTTAAAGTACTCATGGGTGATAGGGGTGGGTGAACTGCTCGTTATTTAATTAATTTTCATTTGTGTATGCTGGGAGAGCACTGCATACTCTGAGCGCATGCCCCATGAAAAAAAATTCCCACTTTTTGAAAACTTAAAAAAGGCTATGGGTAGATTCCCATTTTAAAAATTCCTTTCCACTGGGAATATTTACAGCCCACATTACTAGTCCTGTATCAGCATTTGTCTGGGAGGGACATCTTTAACATTATGGGAAGGGAGCATTATGAAATCTATGTCGATATATATTCCTGAAGTGAAGGATGGTGCCAGAGTGAAACTATATTATGCCAAGATCTTCGATTGAAAAATTGGTAAGTATAAATATGTTATTTTGTTTTATAAATTATTAGATAATGGTCTATTTACATAATTTTGCTAAAAAATATTTTATCTGTATGTAAATATATATATAAAACTTTAAACTATTTTGTGTCTGTAAATATAAAAATAACGCAAGAAATTAATAGTATCTCTAGGCTTGATCTATAGACATGGGTTGCATTTGGAAAGCTTTGAAATAGACTAGCAATCTTTGGAATACTGATATAATTTAAATAAATAGAAGTAGTGTTTCAAAGAATGAGATCTTAAAAAATTAGGCAGCTGAATAAAATAAAAAAAGAATTATAATGCCCATTCATGTAAGTTAAATCACTAAAAATAATTATTTTAGAATTGGTTTGGGGAAAATGGACTGGATCTGTCCTGTTGGAAATTTGCCCTTAACAACAAGTTGGAAGATTATGATTGGAACTTTTTGGAAGCAAACTCGGATCATGAGTGGAAAGTAACAACATTTGAGGGAATCATTGTGTTTAAGACATCAAGCTGTTAACACCTCTTAAGTAGACATTGGCCTATTCTTATATTTCATAATGAATACATGAATACAAAATATTCATTTATTTAATTTGGTGCATTATCATAGGCTCTGTTCTAAAATTATATACTTAATATTTGGGATGAGTTTATTATAAGTAGAGTTGAAATAATAAGCAAGTTCTTATTTTTCTAGTTTAACTAAGTTCTGAGTTGACTTTTAAGTTTGAGAGTTGAATTTATATGATTAAATTTTTGAATTTTGTTTTCAAGTTATCAAAGTTTGGATTATGTGACTGGAAAACTTAGTTTTTGCAAATTGGGATTAGACTTATTTTTCTTAATGTTTGAATTAACTTACTTTTAAAGGTTTGAATTAGCTTATTTTGTTTTAATTTTGATAACGAATTGGGAACTGGTTTAAGTTTAACTTTGGAATTAATTGGTTAAACTCGACTTTGATAATTCAAGTTAAAAGTTGAGGCACGGGTATATATAAATATAGTGGTTATTTTAATATATAGGTTATACCTATATAGTTTATTTTTATTCAACTTTATTATATTAAGGTGAAATTGAATTAACTTAGTAACTTAATAATAATTTTGATAATTTATGAATTTAATCAGCCATTTTGAATTTGGTCAGCCATTTTGAATTTGGTCAGCCATTTTGAATTTAGTCAGCCATTTTGAATTCAGTCAGCTATTTTGCATTTGGTTCCAGCATTTTGAATTTGATTTACAGTAACTTTGATGAGGTTAAGACAGCTTTGATAACTTTTCAATTAAAAGATGTTTATTTATTGAATTGGTTGACTTTCAACTTTGGGCATTAATTTGTTTCTGATTAATGCTTGTTGAATTCACCATTTATTAATTCAGAGTTGTATTTAATAATGAAATATAATGATTCAACATATAGGATTGAATTTATTATTTTGTTGAATCTGGATACTTTTGAAGTTGGTTTCATTGTGGGATGACTTATATTTTGATGGTTAACTCCTTTTGTATTGGTTGTAAATACACTACCTATATTTTTATAAATTGTTTTTATGTTGTTTCTTTTCAAAGTCTGGCATATAAAGATAGAAATCAGTTAAAGTATTTATCAAAAATTAAAACGGTTAAAGTATTTATCAATTTTCAAGATAGTCGATAACTTACTAAGGTGTGTAGTACATAGTTGTTTTACTACAATACTACTCTTCTGAACTACTTCAATGGGACAACATCACTCTGGCTTGATAGTCCAGTGATTGCTCTGTGGGAGATATTTCAGGTGGATGTCCTTCAAGTATGGTGGTGTGAGATTACTCTTTGTGTCTATTGAGTGTGGATGAGTCTAGGGGAGGGAGAAGCATGTTGTAAATGTTAGATAGTACATGGCTGGTGATTTTTTTAATTCTACGAAGGAGAGCTGCTGTAATGTTTGGTGTTGGTTTATTGCAAGCATTTTGCTGTCAAATTGACAGTCTATGATGTCGAGATGGCCCTCTATAGAAAGAATTTTTGTTTCTTTACGTGGTGGATGGGAGACAACCTGTTATTATTCTAAAGAGCTTTGTTCTGGACCTCTATTTTTTGAATGTTGGGCTTGCATGTTGTGGGAGCCCAGGTGGGCAATGCATAATTTATGGGATGGAGATATTGTCTATAAACTATAGTGAGGAACTCGCTGTTGGCCAAAATATTTTCTGATTAACACTTTCATCTCATTCAATTTGTGTGTGGCTCTAGAGGAAATGTTTTTTATGTGGGTGGTAAATATCATGTGTGTATCGAAAGTTAAGCCAAGGATGCTGGGTTGCTTATTAAGAAGGAGTCTGTTGTTTGAAAGGAGAATTGTTGGACGGGTGTTAGATTGTATTTAATCAGATGTAATTAATATGATATATAATTTGGAGGTGGGAGGGGTGCTGTCATTCTGATTGTTGATAGTCATTGTTCCAATTGGCTTATATATTGATGTAGTTCTTGGCTTGCAGTATTTATGGAGGAGACTCGAGCTGTGATTGTGGGGTTGTCTGCATAACTATTGATTTTTACAGAGGGGGATTATTGGCTGTGGTAAATCATGCATAAAAAGATTGAAGTGCGGGTGATAAAATAGTACCCTGGGAGGGAAACTTCTTCATATAGTTTGAGAGGTGTGGAATCCTTATGACTAGCTGTATGACTGGATAGGAAATTTGCTATTATTTTCTTGTCATTGGTGTTTATTTCTGTTTTAATAATGTGTGTATTAATAGGCAACGTCGAACTGTGTTGAATGCTCTGTTTATACGGTATCTATTGCTACTAGGATAATGCAGGAAGGTGGTAGGGTTTGGTAAACTGATTGAGGATGTTTTGTGTCAGATTAGTAAGTAGTGTAATGGGAGTGTTTTTGTCTGAAACCATGCATACATATATCTGGAAGGGGGTAAAAAGGGGAGATTTTGTCCAGGATTATCCTTTTAAGAACTTTAGATATTGTAGAGAATAATGAAATAGGTTTATATGAGGCAGGGCTATCGGGTGTTTTGTTAGGTTTTAGTATGAGAATAATGTATGCATGCTTTCAGAAAGGCGAGATGGTTTTAGTTTGCCAGGATGTATTGAATAATTAGGTTAGTACTGCTAAGGCTTTTGTTCCAAGATGTTTGAGGTGGATGTGGGAAATTTTGTCTGGAACTTCTTCTGCTTGTGAGGTTTTTGATATCATTGAGTACTTCAAGCGGAGTGAATGGGGGTGGGGGCTTCTTGGTTATTCTTAAATTTTTTTAAGCCGTTTAATTGTTAAGCAATCAGTGGGTGTTGTAGATTTATGGCTAATTTTCGAGTAATGTGACATAAGTTTGTATTGATTTTTTGAGCTAAGAATTTTATTTTGTTTACAAATGACGTTGTGGGATGTGTGTAAAGCAGAGCTGTGGAGTCAGAGCCAAAAATTTTGGGGGAAGTAGAGCCAGAGTTGATTTTTTTGGGGGTAGAGCTAGAGCCGACAAAAAAGGGGTGGCTCCAGCTACGATAATCACAAATATGCTCCCTCACAGCAAAGAAAATTCAAACTGGGGATTTGACTGAAGGAAAATTTTATAGAGAATTGAAGCATCTAATAAATGCTTTCTAAAATAAATAACAATTTAGCAAATGGCATGAAATATCAATTAAAAAGGGAAAGATGTTACTGAAACAAATATTCTTGTCATCCATTCTGATATAATACAACAAGTTCAGATCATTCTCAGACTGAAGTCCATTAAAATTAATGGAATGCTCTATGATAAAATAGTCAGGAGATTTACTCTCCCTCACAGGAACAACGCTGACCTGCGTCGCTGATAACAGCATGCCTAGAGCTTTATCCACTAAGACATCCACTCCAAAAGAAAGTTTTTTTTTTCAAAGCATAGCTTTAAAGCCTAAGTCGGGAATTACCAATTGTTCAATCTTTGCTTGCAAATTTTAAAATATAAAGTTGACTCCATAATTATTACTAAGTGAATATCATATTTATAATAAATGCATAGCTCATGAACATTTGAAAATTTTTGCAACATGCTGCCTAGACATTTAGAGCTTTGCCTCCCACTCAAGCGATTGTATCTGAGTTTATTTTCAATTTAAAATAATAGAAATTAGATCTAAAAAATCGGTAATGGTGATTTCATGAAACTATATGAAAAAGAATTAATTTTATTATATCAATAACAATTTTGAATATTGTCAGGATTATACACGTAGTTTCATAAAAGAATTATTTTAAATTCAGGAAAGATCATGACATCTAATTTTAAAAAATTATTTTTAAAATTTTTTCTAATGCTTAAGTAAAATAAAGGTGTTGCAACACAGTCCTTTAATATCCGGTATAGTATTATTATAATATTATATAAAGTATATATATATAATATAACATATAATATATATTATATATATTATATATTCGTATAATAAAAGGCCTCATTAGATGTCTACGGTATCGCCGAAAATCTCAATCAAATGACTTTATCGGAAGAAAATTTTAAGACGATCCACTCACTCCCCTAAAATGTTCTCTTTATTAAATCTTAAACTAAAACACAAGCAGGCAGGCAAATACAGGGGGATGATTTTTTTTTTATTCAAATAATAATGATCAATAGGTCATATGCTCAAATTCATTGCCATTGTGATAGATGGGATATATTGGACTGCAGAGTTTTTTTTTTTGTTTTTTTTTATTAAATTTACAAAATTAAAATATCTATTAATATAAACAATTCATCTGAAACAAGGAAATGATTCCAATTAAATACGGTACACTGTTTTAAGTTATGAAATTTGCAGTTGACAAGAACCACTATCACTGTTGAGAGAAGATTTGAGACTGGCAATATGGAGCGATTCCAGAATTTTTAAATCAAGGAATTGGTTGGTTCGAGTTAGCATAGTGAAATATTGTTTATTTATAGGGCGATTTTTATTGTGGCTATTTTTTCTAATGCTAGATGTGGGAGGGTTGGTGAAAAGTGAACCTGTTCTAGCCGAGCAGCCTCTATGCTCGTTCATCCTGATGGTGAGTTGGCATTGGGTACTGCCAACGTAGGTATCTTGAGTCACCACATGAATATTTATAAACGACGTACGAACGCAGAGGAGCAGGCAGGGAATCTTTATGGTTTAGAAGGGAACCTATGGAACAGTTGGGTGTAAAAAGAAAAATAAGTTTTAGGTGAGGGTAAGTGATCGTAGGAGGGTATTTTAATATAAAAAGGTTGTTTGGAAGGTAACATAAGGGGTTTGTTGTGTGAATATATTTTATTAAGAAATCTTTTTATTAAGTTATATATATATTAAGGAAGAGGGGTATAAATTGGAGTTGAAGTGTTTAATTATGAAAGTTCTGTATGAAGTTCTAAATAACCAGAAGTTAAATGGTAAGCTCTATATATTAAGGTATTTATGCCATTACATTTATAAAGAAAAGGAACATTGCTGAAAAAATTTTGTGCAAGGTTGGTGAAAGTAGGTTTTCGATGTATATTTTGAGAGATGTGTGGGTCAGTTTTGGTAATATTCAAATCTAAGAAGGATAAAGTGTTATTAGTTTCTTCTTCTACAGTGATTTTAGGTAATTGACTATTGAGAACATTTAGGAAAGGAGTAACTTTTTGTTTATTAAAAAAAAGCAGAAAAGTATTGTCTAAATAGCGTCTATAATAAAAGGTTTACAGTTGAGGACAGAATGTCAACAGTCTTAGTATACGATTTTTAAGTAATTATGGCAAGAAAGAACTGTAGAAGCCTCATGCAAGAAGTTAGTTGGAATATATATTATTGAAGAAAAAATAAGTATATCGAACGAGCTTAAGTTAATAGTTCCTTGAATCGGATATTATTTAATATTCCTCATGAATGAAAGATTGAGTATAGGAAAATAATGTTAATAAGATTATCTAGTTGCTTCTAAATTGAGATATTTGTTAAGTTTTATGAGTCTACAATCAAAACTAACCATGTAAAATTTATGAAGATTATTGATAAAGGAAAGCCAAGATTTAAATGAGTAGGAATTTTGTATAGTATATTGATTTAAGCCGAAGGGTGCTATTGTTCATTGGTCCTTCCCATTGGAGAATTTTCTTCCTAATTTATTGGATTTTCTCTGTAATACAGATGCATTACAGTGAATAAAAATGACAACTCAATTCATTATTGAAACTTTTCTTTTCATTTGCTTACAATTGTCTGTGAATCAATTATTTTTTTTCTCCAAATTCTTACAAATTTCTGAAGCTTTTTTATAATTTCTGTAGCTTTTTTTAATGTTGCATAGGTCACTCTGAATTTTGTTTAATACTAAAGCAATGTGCTTTAATATCTTAAGCATATCTTTACCAACATTTTATATGAGTATTCAATACCTGTGCTTTAATTTTTGAGTTTATGCCCTTTCTTCTTTCTCTATTGCACACTGCAACAAACAATGGACAATTTTTTTAGTATGCTTCTGGACAATGTTGTGTCCTATATAATATCTTGAGACATCACAAGTGCTATGCCCCCTATTTTACTACATTCACCCCCTCCTTGAATAGGGCTTTGCCCGTGAGCGGTGGTGATAACTTAATAAAAAAAAAAAAAAAAAAAAAAAAAAAAAACTCTATGATGCAGCTGAAATTCTTAAAGATATTAAAAATCTTTTTTATTAAACAATCTGAAATGTAGCTGATAAATATCGTGATATAGCGTCGTGGGGTGACCAGGCCCGCATCTTTAGGAGGGGTTATTCGGCTTCAAAACAAAAATAAAAAATAATAAAAAAAAAAAAAAAAATTTCGCTCATTTTAATAGCCACGCGGTAGTACTACAAGTTTTATTTAGTCATATTTAATTCTAGAAAGTTTTTTATTTTTTTAAAAATGTTAGAAATTAGGCTGCATTATTTATATTTCAATTTCACTATGAATAATGTGAGTTTTAACTTCGTTATAAAATGAATAAATTTTGGATAGATTATAATTCTTTTTTCAGGGATAACCAGTTTAGCTTAAACTGCTAAAGTCAAATTTTGATCAAGCAGTATTAGTGGCAAAAAAACGGGGCTAACTTGGTCCGATTCAATCCGCCAAAAAATGATGGAGGGGTGGCTCGACAACCATTAGTTTTTCGTATTTTACTTATCAATTTGAATTTTTTATTACATAATTAATTTAAATGTAAAAATAATATAAAAATGAGAAATTTTAAAACAAAAATAAATAAAATAAACGGAGTTCAACAAAAGTGTTCAAAATTTTTGGGTGCGAGAGGTTGTGAACTCGGACCAACTTATTTAATATTCGATTTTTATTTTAATCAGTTATTGAGAATTTTTATTATCTTACAAAGAATTTATTAATATGATAAATATGATTATTTTAAGTTTAAATTAAATATAAAATTGAAATTTATACTAAAAGACTGAATTTACAGATGGTTCCGAGTCACCGCTCAATGGTGTGATCGCTTCGACACGTGCACGGTCAGTAGCTGATCGCGTTATTCATCTTTAATAAAACTTTATATAAGAATTACATTATTTTTTTTTTGTGTTGGCTTAATCCGACTATAGGGCCGTGAATTACAAAAAAAAAAATTCCAAAAAGTTCATTAGGGGAGTCAGGAACAAAGTTTACCTAAAGTGGTCCACGTCACTCGCCCGACGCTATATGAGGAACAGTAATACTGTAGACAGCGACCAACACATTTTGAGACCGAAAAGTTTTCTAATTCAAAAAGTAGTAAGTTCAGGTTTTTAATTAAAAATTGTTAGAAGTTCTAAATTATGATTAAAAAAAAAACAGCTTGCACTAAAGAATTTTCTTAAAAAATTAACTTAATTTCTAACTTAGAAATTTTTTTAAACTTAAGGTCTATTTTTTGGTCCAAAAGTAAGTATTTCTAAAACTATAACTATATATTATATAATATTATATTTATATATTATTATTACTAATATATAAATAATATTTATTATATATATATAATATATATAATATATATTATATTTAATCTTTAGAGCATTATTAATTTTAAGTTAAAACTCAAGTATTTTAATTGTAATATGTTTCAAAAATTTTTTTACTAACTCCAAAATTTCATTCAAAAAAAAGTTTATTATCCTTTAAGAAATTGTTTAGATGGTAGCTTCTGAATAATGCCAGAGCTTGCACAAAGATTTTCTAGACACTTAACTTATTCCGTGAACTTAGAAATTTTTTTTGAACTAAGAAACATTACCTAAAAATCTTTAGATCAAACAAACACTGATTTTAAACGCTCAATTTTTTTATATTCTTAGTCGTACAAAAAGAATTATTTAACAAATCCTTTTATTTTTTATTTAATTAACTATGTTTGGAATATTCAATCACAGTATAAAATATCTTTTTTTACCAGAGTTGATATTATAAAAATAAATTAACGAAAGAAAAATATGTTTGTAAATATATAAAAAATCAGAAAATATCAGAAACAAAAAGATAGTGTTATCCCTAAAAAAACTTTTTTAAGGATATGAATAAATTTACTTAGAAAATAATGCATTTGAAATGAAAGCAATCACATTAAAAAAAAAATCTAAAGAAAATTCTTAATAGTCTATATTAACGAACTTTCGTTTCTATTATTATAATGTGATTCTATCGATATCTACAAAAATTACCAGAAATTTTTTAATAGATTTTTTGAATATAATTTAGACAGAGAACAGGGCGAATCTTGCTGAAGATCAAGGCACATCAATCACTTAAGATCATAATTTTAATTAGATTTATATTTTTTAATAGTCTAATTAATCATGAACCAATGACACAAGGCAACTATGTAATATTCTATTGTCAGCTGTGTTAATAAAAATTGGGCATTGAAGACCTTTGCTCTATTATTACCTGTACCCAAATCTTTTCAATAACGAAAAAACCAAACTACCAAAAAAAAAAAAAAAAAAAAAAAAAAAACTGGAAACCATTATGGACATCATAAGTTACAATAATCCAACAGTGGACATAATTCAGCTCCTTTTCTATATTACGCCAATTTTGGTACTTAAAAAAAATGATAATTGAAATCAAAGACAATGTAATTAACTTGCACAAACAAGAGTAGTTAAAGTCATAGAGTGTTCCAAAGTAAATGCAATTAAAGGAAATTATCTGGAAATGGACAGTTTAAAAAGTAGGCTATAAATTAGGCTAAAATCATGGGTTAATCTTCTCATCACTAGAAGAAAACTTACTTGGGTGCTTAACCTATCGCAAGGATTATATATAAAATAATAATAATAATATTAATATCATAATAAATTAATTAATAATAAATAATATAATAATGAATATAATAATAATAATATTATAAATTAAAACTCAAGGACGTAACATAATTTGCCATGAACAGACAAAAATTTCGTAACTTATTGTGATGTAGAAACAGAAAAGTGACAATATGATACTGTGAATACATGAAAAAGAAAAAAAAAATAAAATCATTCACATCATTATTCCACATTCATCCTTCAATATATCGGATGCTGGGCGTCAATTTCCTGATTTTTTTTTTTGAGTTGATTTAATAAATAATATCTTATATATATATAAGTATTATATTATAATTATATATATATATTATATTAATATTATATATATATATAAATAATATGTATATATAATAAATAATATATATATATATTAATATATATATAGTATATTTAAATATAGTATTATTATATATATTTATATAATATATATAGGTGATTATTTGGTTTAGAGCGACAACTACCATCAATCCATAAACTACAAGAGTTTACAGAAAAGGAATACATTGTTGAAATCCTGGCAAAATATTCAGGGAAAACTTATAAAAAAAAAAAAAAAAAAAAAAAAAAAATGATACAAAAAATCATATCTCAAAACTACAATAGCTACACGAAATAATACATTTTGGAATCCTGTAAAAATTAGGTAGAAAAAGTAACTAAAATAAAGAAAAAAATCCACAAAATGAAATATGGGTGAGATTTTTAGAAGCAAGGGGACATAATATATATAATATACTTATTTAAAGGTATAATACGGAAATGTAGGGCTCAGCCGACGGGAATCACGGGCGTTTTCCATACCCGAGGAGGGCGAGGAACCCCCGCGACATCCCAAATACAAGAGCGGGGTTCGAACCTCCGAGGGGGGAATTAGTCCTGACCTAGTTCCCGGAAAGGCGTAAGACCCCGACTCCTGCCATCGTGCGGTAATACCTGGGGTTTCTTAGTAAAGAAAAAAAAAAAGCAAAATTAATAGAAAGTTCTATTTATTTAACGAGTAACCAATAAAGCGTCTCTAAATAGCCTGTAATGTTATTAACAAATTATAGAAAATTTTTTATTTTTTATTTATTTACTTTTTCCTATCTAATATTTTACAGGAATTCAGAGATTTCGTGAGTGTATAGTAAGTCTTGTAGTTTTTTGTAAGTAAGTCTTTTTTTTTTTTTTTTTTTTTTTTTTTTTGCATTTTCCGCCTAAATTGGACAGCTATTTCCACATGGGAGGCATTATCCCAGAAAATGAAAATATAAGTTAAAGGATGAACCTTGAGATTTAAAACATAGATTACCAATATATTATATTAATTAGAAATATATGATTAAAATGAAGAGAAAGATGTTTTAGATATAGAATAAATCATATAGTATATTGAATATTTAAAATCTAATATATAAATATATATTATAATATAATAATATATATATACATATTATATATATAATCATATAGTAATATATATATATACTATAAAAGTGTATTATTGTTATCTTATAGATTGCGATTGTAACAATCTGGCAACACGGACCATGTTGACTCCAATTTAACCTTGAAATTTTCTTTTGTTAAATATTATAATGACTGACCGGGTGCCTCATTGTGATGGTGACATGATCATATAAATGGGGAAGATGACTTTCGTTTTTATTACTGTGTTCCAAACTCCTCGATAATATAGTCTTCCAGTTTTAACGCGAGATTTCGTCATAACGAAGAGATCTCCTTTCATAAATCCTTTGTTACAAACAATTGGAATCAGCTGTTATGGAAGCACTTGGTTTTTGAATAAACAGAAATAAAAAAATAACAAATAGTTTTTATTTAAAAAATTAATTGATCAACTATTGATACGCGTTGAACGATTGAGAAATTAGAATAAAAGCTAATTCTTATTGAATGAAACATGTCATAAACAAACGGATCTATCACGTTGCCATCTTGTTTATTTACACTTTTTGGTAAGAAAGTGCTAAATTCGCCAAGCACGTTAAATAGCAACCTTACAGAATTAAGAAATTTCCTTACGTTTGGTTTTCGCTATTTGACAAAAACCGAACTCTATGTTTCGTAAGCACAAATGCAAAAACGAAAACGGTTTATGTTATTGAGTAGGTATGGTAAGTTGAGTGTCGTAGGTGCAAGACAGTAGAATCAGCGATAAGATATACCAACTCCTGTTACGATTCCTATTCTGACTATTCTGGAATTAATATTCAGATTCCAACAAACTCTTTAGGATCGCATACGATTCTGGTTCCGATTCCAACGATTAGAATCACGTGATCACTTAATTATCACAACTTAATTTATAAGACATAGTCACTATATAAATGAAATGACATCTGAGAATGTGCACTGCGGAGCGTACTATATTATAAATATAAATTAATAAAATGTAATATATATATATATACTAAAATTATATATTATTATATATTTATTAATAATATTAATATTAATATATATAATAATTTTATTAATAATTGTAAACAGTTATAATAATTATACTTTATATAATTAAACTAATTAAAGATTCCAAATAATAATTATTTTTATATTTGTTATTAAAATATATTTAGAATGATATATATTAATTAACAACAAAAGGATAAATTTAAAATACATTATATTGCACATTCCCCTAAATAACTAAGCAAAAATAAATACAAGTTAAAAATGTAAGTAATAAATAAGTTAATTTACATTATAGAGAAAAATACTCTTCCTATTCCTTCAGTTATTTTCTTTTACCCTAAAACATTAGATAATTATAATCTTGAAAGATTGAATATACTCGAATTAGATCACTATTATTTTTTTTTGCATTAGTAAATATAGTTTGCATAATATAATATATATATACACAGATAGGAATTATATATAGTCAGATGGGGTAAATAAAAAAAAAACCACTAGAGTCATTACTTTCTCGCATATGATCTTTTCTGTACTACACTATTATAACATGACTTGGTAACAATATTCAAGAGAAAAAATATACAGCTTCATTTTTTTTATTCCATTACTATATTGAAAACCTTTTCTTCCTTTCAGTCAAATTTTAGTTTATTTGTAGATATATGTATAAGGTAAATATATATAAATTATATTTTAATTTAGTGTTTTCGGCGAGTTCTAAACTCTTTCCTTTTTTGTAATTAAAAGCACCGACTGAAATAATTTTCACCTAGAATTACACAACTTCATGATTTTAAATCGTCGTAAAGTGATAACTAATACAAACAATTTGTGGAAATAAAAAATATATTACAACTTATTTACTAATGTATACTTTTCAATAGACATTATCTTATGCACAAATTAATCATCTATAACGTCGATCTTGGAAAATAAAAATCACTGAGTGTATATTTTTTCACAGGACCTATACATGTAAACTGATTTACTGTTATGTATTAATTCATAATTTAGTTTATCATTTCTATATTGATACTTAAAATATTCTTATGAAGTACATTTTATAATTATCTCATTTTGTTCAATAGCTAATCAGGATTCTTTGAATTATTGTGTTAATTTTTCACGAGAAAAAATTTTTGATATGCATAATTATAATGAACGATAAGAAATAAAAAGAGGGATTTTTCAAAATAGTCGATTTTAAAATTTTACTATATAAAAAAAATTTATTTACAACTATTTATAGGGGTATTATTAATCATTTGTTTCTTTAAGCATTTTTGTTTACGCTCGATAAGACAAATTCTTACGGATTTTAAGAACGGTTTCGTGCCACATCGACCAAATATAAATTAATTATTCTCTCTCTCTCTCTATCATCTTCTACTCTCTCTCTCTCTATATATATATATATATTATAATATATATATAATACTATTAAATATATAATTAATATAATATATTATATTTAATATTTATTTAAATTAATATATATTAATAATATGTTATAATTATATTAATATATTAATATATATTAGTATTATAATATATATATATACTTAAATATATATATATATTATATTAATATTAATAATATATATTATCTTTATTATATATATATATATAATATATATAATATATAATTATAAATTATAGAAATTATAGTAATTATAGACAGTAAAAATGAATGATATATAGTATATATATATTAGTTATTATATATATATAATATATTATAAGATAATAAAATATGTTATAGTAAATTTGTTACAAAACCTTTTAAATGAAAAGTGGCAGACATTGTAACAGATCTTTCATCAAAAATTGGCAAAGGCTGAAAATTAAAGGCCATTTTAGTCCAAAGCATCTCAGGTGTCAAAAAGATTAAAAGACACGGGGCATGGCCAGAGAGAGAGAAGCGTAAGTGAAAACATTAATCGAGTAGCATTTGATTTGAATAGATAGAGTTAAGAGGATAATTAAAATTGTAGAATATCACGCAGAAATATGTGACACAATCTCACTAGCCTTAAAGAGTCACTTAAATTATGATCTGTCAATTCTTTTAAAACAAAAAAAAAACTAAAAATAGAGAGAGAAAGTAAAAAAAATAAAAGAAATAATCAGTCGTAGGACTCAGCTTCATGGCTATTCTTTATGTTTACATTTTTTTTCTGTAGATACTATCTGAAACATCTTCAGTACCACTACAGCGAACATAAGCGCTCAATTCTAGAGCTGAATTTAATATCTCAAAATTCTTACGTTCTTGGTGAGAATATTCTCAATATTTTCTTAAAATTATGTCACCAGGAGTTAGCCACAGAAACTTTATATTTTTTGCAATCAAGATACTGCTCTTATTTTTCGCAGTCTAAAGAAGTATCGTTAAGTAATACCATTAAGCCAAACTACACGGTAAAAAACGGTCTTCATATTAGATCCTATCATACTGTTAATATAGTTAGTTATACCAATAAAAAGTGCCCTTCCTTTATAATGCTGAGTTCGTAGACTCTATCTCTTCTGTTGATCAGCCATACGAGATCATTATATAATCTTCAGATCATCGGGCCCTAAAGAGCTATCCTCAGTACTATTGCGCTATGGTCATAAACACTCACACGCTACCTAATATGGTGTAGAATTATTAATGGGATCTTAATATAGTCAATCGTGCGCATGTTATTTTTTTACTATGTTAACGCACTCACCTACTCATGAATGTATATGATTATATGATTAGTTAGGATAGAGAGATAGAGAGAATGAAATTGAGAAAAATCCTGAGTAAATCGCAATTTTTCATTTTTGTTCTTTATAAAGAGTATTGAAGATTATTAGTAAGCACGTAAAATAGGAAATTTATGAGTAGTTCGAGTAAGAGGGTAACCTCTGTATCTTTCTATTCAATCGCTATAAGCTTATCTAAAAGATTCAAAGAGAGGTCTACTCAAATGAATCGGAAAGGAATATTTAAACCTTACGTATATCATTCAATAAAACTTTATTTTTGTTATTTAATTTTGACCAATAGTGTGAACTTTAAAATGTCTTTAGCCAGATTTTAACTATTTTAACTTATAATAGATGGGGATATTGTAGGTTAGAAGAGTAGTAGAGCACGCAGAGTATGTAAGTAGTAACCTGTGCTAAGACGCAAATTGAGACGAGCACGAAGACGATGAGAGTTAATAACCGAGAATTGTGAATGTGGTTTGTGTCTTGGGCTCCAGAAAGCGTAAACTTAAAATTCAAGACGCTAAGTGTCAGAGCGTTAGTATTACAAAATGAAGGCGAGATATGTTGTAAGTTAGCCTTTACGCCACGCATGTCCATGCACGCTAAGTTTAATGGAAATATAGAAAGCTTATCCCTGCGCATGTATTATAAATAAAACACTGCTCTTATCTGGTGTTGTAATGAACTAAGGTATCTTTCTAAGCCATATTTAGCCCTAAATGCTGCTGAACTTCTTCAAGGTCTACGGTATGGTGGCCTAAGGCACTTATTGAAATATAATGAAAAAAAATAAACCCATTAATAGCTTATAAGCTTTTGTTATATTTATTTATTAATTTTCCTTTTCTCTTCTTGTGGCCATTTGTCAATTGTAAAGTGATTGTGTAATATTGATCTATCTAACTGTCCATTTTATAATTATTATTTCATTATAGTTTATTGACGTACGTTTTGAATTGGGCCCTAGTTAGTGACGCATCGTACCATAGGACATCATATTCGTTCTCTTCTACGGCTCGATATGACGAAACATGTATTCTTTTATTGTGTTCTCTGCTAGCTCTTATTTCTCATTGCCTTTCCAATAACCTACCCAGTTAGACGTGAATTTGTACTTACTATAACGGAGACTCAGGATGTTGTTAGCGAACTGGAAGTAAAATGCCTCCGCTAAAGAGAGCAATAATGATAGAACAAATAAAACATAAGATATAATCTCGCTGACAAGAATTCACTAAACAATAAAAGAGATACAATTATAGCTTGTAGACTAGAAACAAATAACAAATCTGCTATTATCTTGTGTAAACATTATATTACTACTCTGCATAACTGTATGCAACCAAATAATGTGCAATAGGAGTAAATTCTTTTTTATTTTAGAATATTTAAGGCCAAGTATTCAAGGAAAGTAATGTATGTCTAATTACAAATATGTATTTTATATTAACACAATGTAGAAGAACCAAAAGCACGCTCTTATATTATGAATATTATTAGTTAATCTCATGTTCGAAGTTTAAAAGTTTTGCAATGTTCTTATTAGTCATATTAGAGAATATAACATCTATCAAATTTACTTTGTTTATTATTTCAAGTTAATTAATCAATGAGCGACCATATCTAACATCCAAAAATTTTTATGTTAACTGACAAATAGGTAGTTGGCTCTCGATATGCAGTGATCGCGAAACTTTGTAGAATATGTATAAAAATAATATAAAATAAAAATGTATAATAAACTCCTAGGGAAATAATAAAAAAATTATTAAGCAGAGTGATTGGGTGTATATGACTTTTCCAGTTTATTACATGCAAAACTTATTTGAATTGATTTTCAGTGTATCATGAAGGTAAGTAAGATCATTGCAATCTTTCACACCACAAAATGTTATATCAATAGTGTGTAATATATTTTTCATACACACTAATGCTCAAAGATTTCTTTATTTTGGAAAGGTGTGATGACAAGAGGAGGAATATAAGCGGAGTGTTCCACTGCTAGTAAGGCCACACAGAGATATAGTAAAAATTCATATCAAAATTATGGCATAATATAAAATGATAAATTGTAGTTTTTATAAAATATGGAAGTTGCCCCAGATGTGTCCAACGCTAAATATAAGTCTCTTTGAATGAGTATTATAATAATAAAATTTTATTTACATTGTTTTAAAATTCAAATATAAGATATATTAATATCACATATGGTTATCCTACTAATATTTAATATCGAAGGTAAAATTAAATAGTATATTATTATACATATCAATTTAAGATTATTAATCATATATACTCGAACTGCGTGAGGATACTATAATCCCATTTGTAGGCCCTTTGATTTATTGAAGTATTTTTAATTAAGTATAGTGACACTTCTCATAGATTGAATAGCTAGCTTATATTACTCATTTTTTACATATATACCTTAATTATATCATAATAATATATATACTTGAGGAGAGTATAATACTCTAGAAATTTTTTACTTATAAACTTTTTTTTTGAGATATCTAATGTAAATGGGACTCTACGCATGGCTCACAAGATTTGACGAGGTCCGGAACATTTGCGTGGGCAGAAATTTTTCTCTTATAATATGATAATATATTATTGTAAATGTTTTTATTTTATTAAAAATATTATATAATATATATTATATATATATTATAATCATATGTATGTGATATGTGGATAAATAAATTTTTTAACACCCAATTATTTGTTAATATTGGTCCAAAAGAATTATAATTATTTCACACTAAATCATTTATATAACAATTTACATCATCTTCCTCATGATGCAGACCCATATATAATGATAATATATATTAATATATATATAATATAATATATATATAAAAAGTAAATGGTTTTTAAGTTAATAAAATAAATTTATTATTTCTTTGACAGCACAATATCTATTTATACTCTCTCATTTGAGAGCAAATATATAAGCAAGAGTGTGTTTATCTATAAGCATATTATTATTTGACTATGGATTATTCCTGTCATGTTCTAATTAAAAATTTTCCTTCGTATCTGTTGAGGCACTTTTAGAATTAGTTATTACGAGTTCAAAATATACAAGCATAATAATACTTGAATTGAATAATATAGAATATTTTAAATATACATTTATTAACGAAAAATAAAATTATTATAATTCCTACTTTACGAGTTTTTTCAATTGAAAATTGTGATTTCATCAATTGATAATTGTGACTTCATCAGTTTTGAAAAAGTGTATACTGCAAGAATAAGTATAATAGATGCATTTGATATTCTGCTATCGCTGGTGACGTATACGTTATTTCAACTATATATGATAGTATTATATATTATTATATAAAGTTGAGACCTATATATAACCATACTAGGTAATAATCAATTTCTAGATATGATTTATCTACACATCCATATCTAATATGAAATTAAATGATAGTAATAGAATCAACTATTATGGACTGTGAAAACTCATTAAATCTACTTTATATATCAGCACATATCTCCTTGAGTGTAGTGAGATGATGATTAGACAGAGAGAGCAATGAAATGATTGTGTTATATGAGCATTTTTGAATCCAGTTTCCCACATACTTATTCAAGATAGGGTTCATTCTTGTCTAGTCATTAATATTGATATATTATAATACTTCATTCACTAATATAAAAAATATTTTGTCATTTAGAATAATGCCTCAATTCAAATAAGGAAAATCCTGTTTTTGATCATTTAGAAAGCTGTAAATTGAATTTTTTGATACAACAATTAACTACAAAAACTAATTGAACACAGTTTGAATATTGGTCTTGTTGGTTTATATTATATTATACTCCAATTATATAATTTTTAAACTATGGCAATCTTATTTAATAAAGAAGCTGTAGCAGAACATCTAAATAGTAGTTGCTATCATCTACGCCCTTCCATAATGCAGATTCTCTTGAGATTAAATAGCGAGATTATAAACCTCATGTCCCTAAAAGTTCAGACTTCAGTAGCCTGTAACTAGAAACTAGAAGATTGGGCTTTTTCATAACCGCTATAAACAGCATTTTGTATATTGTTAATTTTGCATTTGTCCACAGTGTCGTGGACTAACAAGGCAAGCACTAACAGTTACGGATATAACATAAGCTTAGAAAATTCTTGTTTACACCAGCCTTCATACGTTAAACTGTGACCGTAGTATGTAACTGACTGCGCATTTTCATTTGAGTTTCTCAACTACCTATATCAAATTATATATATATATAATCAGGTCCAGTAAATTTTTTGTATCATCTAGGTCACTATTTGACTGAAAGCAATAAAAATATACAAACTTCTTTTTTCTTATGGATCCATATTATATAATTCCTTAAGCCTTTTGGTACACTGAATGTATTCACTCCAGAATGTAAAGAGAGTAACGTCGTGATGTGAAGAATAATTTCTATGAGGTGCTAATTAACATTATATATTTACTGGATCTGAGCATATTATGTTTGTATTATAAGTTAAAAAACTCAATTTTCATTTAATTCTCTCTCCTAATAGATATTTATATTTAATGATTTGAGTTTTAATTAAAAAATCCTTCCCTCTCTATAACTGAGGCAAAGAATTAACAACTGGGATTGACGGCATATGCTAATAAAAGTTAATATTAGTAATTCACCAATAAATAGTTTGAAACATGTCACTCTCAACTCAGAAGCTTATCTGGCAATGTGGATGTCCACTAACTATAAGATAAAAAAGTTTTGAATGGCAAGAATGTCAGATGAGAGATGAAAGGAATACCTGTTCCATCTTACTCCATTAAAACCACACACATTATGAAGAAAATTCGGAGAGCCACAAGTAACCGACCGCATTTTATCTTACTTGTCAATCATCAATGAGTATAATAATATAAGATTCATTATTAAAGATACTAGATAGGGGTTTGATGCCACAGCGTTTCATCGCTCTACACGTGTATATCCGATTCCACAGTTCCGCTATATCTACTAAAGATTAGATTCCTGCATTTCTAGATCTGTAAAGCTCTCCATCCACCCTTAAACACCTGACGACCTACACAAGAGTATTCGTATTTCTTTTTAACAGTATCCTAATATCATATTATTTATATAATATATTAATAATAAGGTTACCAATGTGGTCAAGTAAATATATTTTACTCACTCAAATGGAATTTACTGTAGAAAAATGGATCTTATCCTATATTATATATATAATCTTTGAGCTAAATGATTTTGAATTAATTATATATATATTAATATATACTCAGAGATATATAACATATTAATTTATCACTATTATTTTATGACAATTTATATAAAATATATTAAAACTATATATATATCTAGCACTATATATTATTATAACTATATGAGTAAATATAGTGGCTGTTGGAATATAAAACCCTCCGTATCTTATATCTATTAATTATTTAAAAAATTAAACTAAAAGCTTAAAGTTTTATAAATATTATAAAATTAAAAGGTCAATTATTATACAATTTACCTAATTGATAATATCTTTATATATTTATAATTTTATTATATATAATTATAGTTAGAATGATTTTTATGTAAATAATTATATATGAATTTTTATTTTATTATAATTAAAAATCATAGTAAGCTCAATATTTATACTTAGAAGTGAAGTCAATACAAAGTTTAAAAATGTGCTCTCTATTTATTAAATATATATATATTTGTATATTTATTAATCTAAATATATGTAGATATAAAAGGTTAATTTACAATAGAAATGAAAATATAAATTGTATTCTTTCATTCGATATAATAATTTGCATAAGAAAACTATATTTATATATAGATCATATATTAGTTTACCTTGTAATAATTTATATTCTAGCTGATATTTAGCCTATTATAAAAACTATGTATACAGGGGATACAAAAAAAAAAAAAAAAAATCTAACTTTTGTTTTTCTCCTCATCCACTTGACAATAACTTTCTCATTCAGTAGAAAATGCTAGCTGAGTTATAATCGCCATGTTATTGTAAGGATTGGAGGTGTAGTGCACAGAATATTGGGGGAGATACAGGATAGTGGTTTTTCACAAAATTTTTTTATTTCTTACTCTCTCTTTTTCTAATACATATTTAAGCTTTTGGTGTGAACCATTTGTATATTATGCCAAAAGAAAGATACATTTCAAGTTGTAAAATGGGGTAAAAAACAATAAACACACCTAGGGTTATATAAATATTGATCGTTGATTCTACAGTCTATATATTCTATATTGTCACTTTCTACGCCATACTTGTACTGAGAACAGATGCTCCTACTAACTCTAATTTAAAATAAGGTACTATTCCTGAGTGTTTATATCACGAAGTAACCGTCTGAGATTATAGTTTCTATTCTAATGTACATACATTAAAATGAGCTAGTATTAATTTCTATCACCATACCATAAGGGATTTGGGGAAAAACAGTTTGATTTTAACGACGTTGTCTTATTGTGGTTTAAATATAGGCATCAAAATAGGTTGAAATTTTTTATTTTAACAACTCTCGTTCTAAAGACCTTTCGAGCTATTGAAACTCAGAAGCAATCGAGTAAACGTTCTAAATCTTATCTTTAATAGATATAGGTATGTCATGAGCACATGAATTTCCCTACTTTGCTCTGACACAACTATAAATGATAGACTACTTAAGTCTATATTTCCTATCAGCTAGTGTGCAAAGGTCTAGCTTTTCTCACAATCTTCTCAGCTACTTCAAACTACTCAATATAACTCGCTTCATATATGTGCGCTGAAGGTGCTCAGTTTCCCGCTACTTAATATAGATATATATATAATAACCATAATCTCTCCAGGCTGCTGGCTGTTGCTTTTCCCTTTCTTCTTCCCCTTTGTTTTATTGTTATTATGTTGCTTTTTTAAAAACATAATGTTTTTTTCCTATAACTCTCACTTTATTTATAATCCAATTCAATGTTACCATTCCCTGATATCTATCAATGCATCACACTTATATCATTCAGGTTATTAAATGTAATTTATCTATCTTCTAATGTTTTCTCTATCTATACAACTATATTATGTACATACATGAGACACTTCTATGGCTGAGTAGAATAATGACATCAACTATCAGAGCTTACTTTCCAGGCTAACTTTCCATATTTACCAGTTTACTTTCTCATGTCAAGCGCTATTTTTTCATTCTCTCTAGCTACTTTTACAATAATATTATGTTTCTGCTACTTACTGTTCACCAACAATGTACTTTCCTGAGGTTATTTCACTCCAACCCCCCTTTGTTCTAGCTCTTATATGTACTTTTTTCAAACGTTTTTTCTAGACCTACCCCCTTTCGTTCTAGCCTCATCATCACTCGCTACTTTCCAAATCTACTTCAGCTACTTCCCACTTTCAATGAGTTCCTAGAGGCCTCCTATCCTATAGGAGCGTCTCACACAGATCTAAGCTTTCTATAGACACTTGGAAACGTCAGAGTTAATTCTGTTAGTTTACTTTTCTATATGGAATTATGAATAAATACAATCAAAGGTTAAAAAAAACTTTATTTTTTTTATCTTTTTGCAATCCATTTTTGGAAAATTTGGATGGGCGTAAAAATTTTTTTTTTTTTAGAGTACATCCAATAATTTTCAAAAACACATATATATAGTACAATTAGATGCCACGCAAGTCGCACTACATACATTGTAATTGTAACTACTGCTAAATAATAAATATAAAATTATCCAAAAAAAAATGGTAAATACAAATATTGAAATGGTGCAAAAAGACTGACTTTATAATAACATATAAAATAATCAATGTCTTTAATATAGACTCAGACTTTATTTAATATTAAGGAGAAAGCAACACTACTTTGATATATTGGCATAATATTAATAAAGCTGATTACTTGGTCATTATTAGATGCACCCCTCTCTTCTTTCCGGCATATAATTATATTATTAGATATAATCAATTATGTTCTTAAAGAAGCTTCGTGAAGGTTATAGTTAGTTAAACTTTTTAACTCTCATAATAAATTTGTCAAGCAAAAAATATTTTCAAGGAATTTGGTAATGATGTGCTTTTTTTTGTAAATTACTATCTTTATTTTAAGTCCCCCCAACAGCTTTTATACTCTCTCTTCTATAGAAATACTTTGTTATTTTCCGTAAAAATAGATTTTGCTCTAATTCCTTCCAGGAAAGCGCCATATTTAGTGGGTCCAAATAGACCATTTATAGTAAGCTAAAATACCGGAGAGGAATTGTACTATATAAAATAAGGAATTACATTTTCTATTATTTTAATTAATTTTAAAAGGTTATATCTCAATAAATATGTAAGTAGATAAATTCCCCTCACATATTCTTTTTAATTACATCTTCATCTTAATTTTCGATTATTAATTATTATGGGAGATTTTAATTTTTCTGGCATTAATGTCGATCTAGCTATATACACTACTATATATATAGTGAGTGTTATTGTCTAATACTCACACTAATAATTATTAACTTTTTTAAAACTTCTTGTGAATTATCTAATATGAATTGTTCGCAAGGGTGAAACCCCTCTGTCATCTACTAATTTGAACCAGTTTAAATTGTTAAACTATTACTGAGACGGCTATGAAAGCAGAAAATTTCACTTTCAGAAAAAGATGAAGAATAACACGATTGGTTTATATATCGAACTAATAGGAATCTATATAAAAGAAACACGCGATAATATCCTCCGCAAAGTCTATGTGGCCGGGCGTATCCAGCAGATTAATCAATATGCCGTTATATTCAAAACTCATCACAACGTAGCAACATGCAAATATTAATATTATAATTTAATAATATATATGTATATGAGAGAGAGAGGCTCATACTCTATATGAGAATGGAAGGGGTACAATCCATGATGGCGGTCTGTAGGTAAATCATTTGGTGCGGGGGAGAGATGCTTTGTGTTACTTTCTATTTATATATATAATATATATAATAATATTATATATATATAATTAATATATATATTAATCTTATTATATATAATAATATATAATTATATTATATATAATATTAATATATTAATATAATATATTAATATAGTATATTTCTTAAAACTGCGAAGATATTAGGATTTTAGATATTGCTTATTTATATATTTACAGCAGATGAATATATGGCATCGTGTAACTCACTATAACAGATCTAGAATGATATATTACTACACACGTCCAATTATAATCTTATAAAAAATACTACTTACATATAGTCTATATTACATATAGGCGGGAAGTGATATTGACTAGTAAGATATTTGCTAGTAATCTGGTTAAAATATTTATTTATTAGACGGAAAGATAGAAAATAACCAGGTCAAAAAATTTTCATAAAGAATAGAAATAATAAAATCTAACTTATGATCTGAATATATTAATCACAATTTTAATATTAAGTATGTAAATTTAGGTATATGTATATAGATTATTATAAAATGTAAAAAAAAAAAATTAAAATAATACTCACTCATAATACTATAGGCAATTATTTCTATTTAGATTGGGGCAAGGGTGTGAGAGAATTAGCTGAAAAAGCAGTCTATTGAGCTAAGAGAACTTTGCAAATTTTCAACGTGAGAATACATAAGTAATAAAAGTGCAGAGTACATATATCATAATCTGGGTTTTTTGATATTGCTAATAAGTACATATGATATAAGTACTCTCCAAAAAATGTACTTAAATAAAAGTTACTATGTATATTTCTGAGTATATTGAACCCAAGCCTGATATATTATATATAATATATATATAATATTATATTAATATATATATATATATATATATATATATACTTATATTATTAATAATATATATATATATATATATAATATATATATATATATATTAATATATAAATATAATTTGTAAATAATAGGGTATTAACAACGGCAATGTTATTTAGTGGGCCCGAGCGAACGGGGAACACAGGGGGGGACGTTTTCCTACCCCGTAGGGGAAAAATAATAATCTAGGAATCAATATAATATATATCTATATAATATACTAGTATATATAATAGTATAATATATATATATATTATACTAAGGACACTTTTACTCATAAGAGTGGGGGTTCCGGAGCCCTCCCCGGAGGGGAGAATTAGTCCTACCCCGTAGTTCCCTGGAAAAGGCCGAGAGACCCGATCCTGCAATCGGTGGCGGCATACCTTGGGGTATTTCCTTAGTTTTAAAAAAAAAAACAAAAAACAAATTAATTAGAAAGTCTATTTATATTTAATGGAGTAACATATAAAAGGTCTCTAAATAGGCATTTTTCCTCACATACTGATATATTATTTAACAATAATTTTTTTTTTTATATATTACTCTTTTTTTTTACATTTTACTAACTAAAATTTTACGCAGGATTACAAATAATGAGTAATTCAGCTCTTTTGCACTGTAAGAACTTTTTCATAGTAATTTTATAATTAGTGAATCTTGAGGATAGATTGTCTACATTTTGTGTATCTTTGTTTATCTTACTTTTTTATTTTTTATTGTTTCTACTGCTTTTCTTTTGTCTTCCCTTTTTCCTTTACTTTCTTTTGTTATTTGTTTTGTGATATTTTGTTTACTATCTCTATCCGTAAATATCATACATATGAGTACTGTATATAGGACCAAGATATCAAGCAAATGTACTCTATGTTCCGGTATCAGGCTTTGGATTGGAGCTATTGAGTAGCATCATTGAGATTATGACGTGAGTCGATGATTTTATAGACACTGGCTGTACTAATTGATGATGATTAATAATTACCACACTGAGTTCTCGCTTTTAACTCATCTTACACCACTTATTTTTTTCCACTATTATAATGACATTTTATACTAATAATTATCTATTATTTATTTATTTCTTTAATGGACTTATTATATCACATACTTATTTAATTATATAGTACCTATGGGCTGTGACTTTTATATAAAAATGGTATTCATTTAGTAAGACGGTACACACTTAGTGTAACAATATTAAACAAAATAATAAAATTTTACATATCTAATTAGCTATACACGTGATTATTTTTATAGTTGATTGATTCTCAGTAAAAAAAGTGCATAATGTATAGTATTAAAAACGTTTGTGGGGTATTAATTAACCGTAATAATTTTGAATAATAACTATACAGTTTTAAAGATTGCTTAGACATACAAGAAATAGCATTAAAAATACTATCATCCATTAGATATGTTGAGTATATGAGGAGTGGAAGTAAACAAGAGAAAAAAATAAAATGATCATAATTGTCAAAAATATTATATTGGAATGACAATTATTATAATTTAGTATATATATATGGTAATTGCACATATAGAGCTTATATTTTTTAAATTTAAGTTGTTACTTTCCCCTTGATTTAAATAATTCTATTAGGAAAAATAAGATATATAAGAGATTTGAACTTGAAAGTTGAAGTTTCTATCCCTAAATGTAAAATCATCGTAAATTAATATATAATATGCATGTACTTATATATATATTAATGAGAAGATGGTGAGATAGGATGGGAAACAGAAGAAACAGCGTATATATAATATATATATACAAGTGTCATTTATTTATTTAATACATTTTTATGTTCTCCTAATTATGGAAATCCTATATGTAGTTTTCATTATAATATACATAGTTTATAAATTATATATAATATCAGATATATATATATTGCCACTTAAACTAGAATTCAGATCTATATTGAAAAATTCGAAAATCTAAACATTAAGCAATGCAGTTTTTTGGGAAAACGGACAGCGCACAAATTAGTAAATTAACCAGCATAATAGAGTAACAAGCTTTTTAGGGCTTAGGAAAATAAATAACCGAGAGGGGAAACTTTATATATACGAGTGCTATATATAATAAGATGGTGAGTAAGAGAATATAGATAGTCTCCCTCAGTCAAAATAAATATTTTTCAACACAATCACTCATGCACTAGAAAACAGTTGGAACAAATATACACACGAACAAATTTACTTTTTTGTTTTCCCAGCCTTACCTTTAATTTAAAAGCACACAACCACAATTGCAACTCTGACATAATCTGAATATTAAATACAACTTCGAATGCTATACGAGTCGATATTGGACGAGTAAACAACCAAACTAATCATAAGTTAACGCTAACATGTGAATAAGGAGTTTCAGTAAAATAGGAAAAAAATAAATCACACTTTTAAAGAAAATTAAGATAGTAGTGTAAGTTATAGATTGCTATTTGACCTTACCCATTAAATATAGCGATAACGTTCATGTGGGAGAGAAGAGAGATTTAGCACATATCGACTCGAATAATTGGGAGTTTTATATATTCACTAAAAAGTCCAACAGTTTTCACCGCATGAGAATAAAATTTGTTTACCAGATAGATCATCTTTAGGACTTCTGTTAAATTATTATTTATAATATATGATAATAAATATTATATTTCTTAAATAATATATAATAATATTAATATATATATATTTATATTAATATATATATTATTAATATATATATTATAATATATATATTTATATATATAATAATATAATTATATTATAATATATTATAAATATAATATAGTTATTATTATATATATATATATTATTATAATATATATATATATATATTACCTGTATATTAAAAATACTATATATTAATATTAATATATATAATATATTATTTATATATATATATATATTATATATATATAAATATATATATATATATAATTATAATATATTAATATATATTATTAATATATATATATAATATATATATATATAGATATAGAGTAAGTAAGATAGTTAGAAAATTTCGGTTCCGTACTGAATACGCAGGATCCTCAATCAGATCGAGTAGAAGAAGAAGAGTGAGAGAGAGTAGATATAATGATAGGAGATAGGGGAGAGAAAGATATTATAAGAGAGAGGTAAGTGTACTGAGTAGAAGTGAGTGATACAGAGAGTTTAGGGAGGTTGCGAAAAGGAGAAAAATTAAATAGTACACTTACTGAAGGTAGCCTTATGATAGTACATGTTAGCTTAGGTTCCTGAAATAGTTTTGATGTTCTAGGGGAGTGAAAATGTTGTTTTTTTTACCCCCCTATCGTTTTTCTAGGGGTGCAAATTGCAGGTAGGTCGTTAGGCCCATCATCATCCGAAATGAAAAGAAAAAAATTAATTTTTGGCCCACTCAGATCATCGCGCTATTTTTTTGCACTTGTAAGAAAACTGTCTCTTGGAATACCTTTTATAATTTTTTACTTCTTATGATCCGACCTCCCATTTTGGTGTAGCCTGACAAATTATCCCTTACCTGGAAAATTTTAACCCAAACTATATATATATGGATAGTATATATATATTATATATATTATATATATAGTATACTATACTAAATCATAATTTTAATATATATACTATATATAAAACGGAAAAGTTAACATTAAATTTTTAATAATGAACAAATATTAATATTATATAACCTAATAATATAATATTAATTATATTTATACTATATATATATTGATCTAGGGGCATATTAGTTGACTGGGTTTCTCTCATTGACCCATATATATAGAGACAGGGTGAAAATATGGTCGGTCGCACTGGCAATAAAAATTTAATTTCATATATTAAGAGATATATTTATAATAAATAAATTTTTTTTTCACATCATCTCCGAGTAAATCCGCAACAACGTCGGGTATGTACGTACCTAATTATAACATATCGGCTGAAGGAGTTCTTATTTCTAAGATCATCACTTTAATTACATAGAGAGTTTTATTATACCCTCTCTTTAAAAATTATTTTTATAAAGCCATATATGTAAGGCAGTTCAGATAGAATTTCACATCCTGTGGTGAATTAAATGGTGAGTTTTTTTAATATTGTTATTGCTTACTAAAATGAAAAATTGCTCGAATTCTCGGATTTTTTATATTATATTTTTTTATCAGTTGGGTATACACTCGAGTATTGTTAGCTTTAAACTGGCAAGGTAAATTTTTTGTTCCAAACAGTAGCTTAAGTACATTAATTGCTAAATCACGCATGGGGTATCCATAACTAATGGTCCGATTCACAACGCTTCGCTATAAAATTATGGATGATGGGTTGTGGAATCGTGTACTACATCCATTGTTTTTCGTATTTTAACGTATTATTTGTACGACCATTTTTACGTATAATTAAAGTTAAATGTAATAGTGTTCTTTTATACCTTAAGTAACCAAAATTTAAAAAAAAAATAAGAAATTTATATAAAAAATATGAATTCCAAAAAAGTATTCAAAGTGTAAATTTTTTTTTTATGGAGAGAGGGGTGAATCGGACCACCTTATTTTTATTCTTATTTTATGTATCATTATTGCTAACATTTTTATTACTTATTACTAAATTTTAAATATGAAACACAATTTATAATTTAAAGTTAAAATTAAAATATTAAAATTGAATTTATAATTTGAAAAA